>JAUIMM010003606.1:0-52719 GCA_031769625.1 Taudactylus pleione
ACCACTGTACCTTTCCCCCTCACCTCTGTATTTACTTATCCCCTCACCACTGTACCTTTCCCCCTCATCTCTGTATATACTTATCCCCTCACCACTGTACCTTTCCCCCTCACCTCTGTATTTACTTATCCCCTCACCACTGTACCTTTCTCCCTCACCTCTATTTACTTATCCCCTCACCTCTGTAGCTTCCCCCCTCACCTCTGTATTTACTTATCCTCTCACCACTGTACCTTTCCCCCTCACCTCTGTATTTACTTATCCCCTCACCACTGTACCTTTCCCCGACACCTCTATATTTACTTATCCTCTCACCACTGTACCTTTCCCCTCACATCTGTATTTACTTATCCTCTCACCACTGTACCTTTCCCCCTCACCTCTGTATTTACTTATCCTCTCACCTCTGTACTTTTCCCCCTCAACTCTGTATTTACTTATTCTCTCACCACTGTACCTTATCCCTCACATCTGTATTTACTTATCCTCTCACCACTGTACCTTTTCCCCTCACCTCTGTATTTACTTATCCCCTCACCTCTGTATTTACTTATCCCCTCACCACTGTACCTTTCCCCCTCACCTCTGTATTTACTTATCCCCTCACCATTGTACCTTTCCCCCTCACCTCTGTATTTACTTATCCCCTCACCACTGTACCTTTCTCCCTCACCTCTATTTACTTATCCCCTCACCACTGTACCTTTCCCCCTCACCTCTGTATTTACTTATCCTCTCACCTCTGTAACATTCCCCCTCACCTCTGTATTTACTTATCATCTCACCACTGTACTTTTCCGATCACCTCTGTACTTACTTATCCTCTCACCATTGTACCTTTCCCCCTCACCTCTGTATTTACTTATCCTTTCACCACTGTACCTTACCCCTCACCTCTGTATTTACTTATCCTCTCACCTCTGTACCTTTCCCCCTCACCTCTGTATTTACTGTTCCTCTCACCTCTGTATTTACTTATCCTCTCACCACTGTACCTTTCCCCTCACCTCTGTATTTACTTATCCTCTCACCAGTGTACCTTTCCCCCTCACCTCTGTATATACTTATCCCCTCACCACTGTACCTTACCCCTCACATCTGTATTTACTTATCCTCTCACCACTGTACCTTTCCCCTCACCTCTGTATTTACTTATCCTCTCACCTCTGTATTTACTTATCCCCTCACCACTGTACCTTTCCCCTCACATCTGTATTTACTTATCCTCTCACCACTGTACCTTTCCCCCTCACCTCTGTATTTACTTATCCTCTCACCACTGTACCTTTCCCCCTCACCACTGTATTTACTTATCCTCTCACCTCTGTACCTTTCCCCCTCACCTCTGTATTTACTTATCCTCTCACCACTGTACCTTATCCCTCACATCTGTATTTACTTATCCTCTCACCACTGTACCTTTTCCCCTCACCTCTGTATATACTTATCCCCTCAAGTCTGTATTTACTTATCCCCTCACCACTGTACCTTTCCCCATCACCTCTGTATTTACTTATCCCCTCACTATTGTACATTTCCCCCTCACCTCTGTATTTACTTATCCTCTCACCTGTGTACCATTCACCCTCACCTCTGTATTTACTTATACTCTCACCTCTGTATTTACTTATCCCCTCACCACTGTACCTTTCCCCTCACCTCTGTATTTACTTATCCTCTCACCATTGTACCATTCCCCCCACCTCTGTATTTACTTATACTCTCACCACTGTACCTTTCCAACTCACCTCTGTATTTACTTTTCCTCTCACCTCTGTATTTACTTATCCTCTCACCACTGTACCTTTCCCCTCACCTCTGTATTTACTTATCCTCTCACCACTGTACCTTTCCCCCTCACCTCTGTATTTACTTATCCTCTCACCTCTGTATTTACTTATCCTCTCACCACTGTACCTTACCCCTCACCTCTGTATTTACTTATCCCCTCACCACTGTACCTTTCCCCTCACATCTGTATTTACTTATCCTCTCACCACTGTACCTTTCCCCCTCACCACTGTATTTACTTATCCTCTCACCTCTGTACCTTTCCCCCTCACCTCTGTATTTACTTATCCTCTCACCACTGTACCTTATCCCTCACATCTGTATTTACTTATCCTCTCACCACTGTACCTTTTCCCCTCACCTCTGTATTTACTTATCCCCTCAAGTCTGTATTTACTTATCCCCTCACCACTGTACCTTTCCCCATCACCTCTGTATTTACTTATCCCCTCACCATTGTACATTTCCCCCTCACCTCTGTATTTACTTATCCTTTCACCTGTGTACCATTCCCCCTCACCTCTGTATTTACTTATACTCTCACCTCTGTATTTACTTATCCCCTCACCACTGTACCTTTCCCCTCACCTCTGTATTTACTTATCCTCTCACCATTGTACCATTCCCCCCACCTCTGTATTTACTTATACTCTCACCACTGTACTTTTCCCCCTCACCTCTGTATTTACTTTTCCTCTCACCCCTGTATTTACTTATCCTCTCACCACTGTACCTTTCCCCTCACCTCTGTATTTACTTATCCTCTCACCACTGTACCTTTCCCCCTCACCTCTGTATTTACTTATCCTCTCACCTCTGTATTTACTTATCCTCTCACCACTGTACCTTACCCCTCACCTCTGTATTTACTTATCCCTTCACCACTGTACCTTTCCCCTCACATCTGTATTTACTTATCCTCTCACCACTGTACCTTTCCCCCACACCTCTGTATTTACTTATCCTCTCACCACTGTACCTTTCCCCCCTCACCGCTGTATTTACTTATCCTCTCACCTCTGTACCTTTCCCCCTCACCTCTGTATTTACTTATCCTCTCACCACTGTACCTTTCCCCCTCACCTCTGTATTTACTTATCCTCTCACCACTGTACCTTTCCCCCCTCACCGCTGTATTTACTTATCCTCTCACCTCTGTACCTTTCCCCCTCACCTCTGTATTTACTTATCCTCTCACCACTGTACCTTATCCCTCACATCTGTATTTACTTATCCTCTCACCACTGTACCTTTCCCCCTCACCTCTGTATTTACTTATCCTCTCACCTCTGTATTTACTTATCCCCTCACCACTGTACCTTTCGCCTCACATCTGTATTTACTTTTCCTCTCAGCACTGTACCTTTCCCTCTCACCTCTGTATTTACTTATCCGCTCACCACTGTACCTTTCCCCCTCATCGCTGTATTTACTTATCCTCTCACCACTGTACCTTATCCCTCACATCTGTATTTACTTATCCCCTCACCACTGTACCTTTCCCCCTCACCTCTGTATTTACTTATCCCCTCCCCATTGTACCTTTCCCCCTCACCTCTGTATTTACTTATCCCCTCACCTCTGTATTTACTTATCCTCTCACCACTGTACCTTTCCGCTCACCTCTGTATTTACTTATCCTCTCACCACTGTACCTTTCCCCCTCACCTCTGTATATATTTATCCCCTCACCACTGTACCTTACCCCTCACATCTATATTTACTTATCCTCTCACCACTGTAATTACTTATCCTCTCACCACTGTACATTTCCCCTCACCTCTGAATTTACTTATCCTCTCACCTCTGTATTTACTTATCCTCTCACCACTGTACATTTCCCCTCACCTCTGTATTTACTTATCCTCTCACCACTGTACCTTACCCCTTACCTCTGAATTTACTTATCCTCTCACCTCTGTATTTACTTATCCTCTCACCTCTGTATCTTTCCCCTCACCTCTGTATTTACTTATCCTCTCACCTCTGTATTTACTTATCCTCTCACCACTTTACCTTTCCCCTCAACTCTGTATTTACTTATCCACTCACCTCTGTACCTTTCCCCCGCACCTCTGTATTTACTTATCCTCTCACCACTGTACCTTTCCCCCTCACCTCTGTATTTACTTATCCCCTCACCACTGTACCTTTCCCCCTCATCTCTGTATATACTTATCCCCTCACCACTGTACCTTTCCCCCTCACCTCTGTATTTACTTATCCCCTCACCACTGTATCTTTCCCCCACACCTCTATATTTACTTATCCTCTCACCACTGTACCTTTCCCCTCACATCTGTATTTACTTATCCTCTCACCACTGTACCTTTCCCCCTCACCTCTATATTTACTTATCCTCTCTCCTCTGTACCTTTCCCCCTCAACTCTGTATTTACTTATCCTCTCACCACTGTACCTTATCCCTCACATCTGTATTTACTTATCCTCTCACCACTGTACCTTTTCCCCTCACCTCTGTATTTACTTATCCCCTCACCTCTGTATTTACTTATCCCCTCACCACTGTACCTTTCCCCCTCACCTCTGTATTTACTTATCCCCTCACCATTGTACCTTTCCCCCTCACCTCTGTATTTACTTATCCCTCACCACTGTACCTTTCTCCCTCACCTCTATTTACTTATCCCCTCACCACTGTACCTTTCCCCCTCACCTCTGTATTTACTTATCCTCTCACCTCTGTACCATTCCCCCTCACCTCTGTATTTACTTATCCTCTCACCACTGTACCTTACCCCTCACCTCTGTATTTACTTATCCTCTCACCTCTGTACCTTTCCCACTCACCTCTGTATTTACTTATCCTCTCACCTCTGTATTTACTTATCCCCTCACCACTGTACCTTTCCCCTCACCTCTGTATTTACTTATCCTCTCACCATTGTACCATTCCCCCCACCTCTGTATTTACTTATACTCTCACCACTGTACCTTTCCCCCTCACCTCTGTATTTACTTTTCCTCTCACCCCTGTATTTACTTATCCTCTCACCACTGTACCTTTCCCCTCACCTCTGTATTTACTTATCCTCTCACCACTGTACTTTCCCCCTCACCTCTGTATTTACTTATCCTCTCACCTCTGTATTTACTTATCCTCTCACCACTGTACCTTACCCCTCACCTCTGTATTTACTTATCCCCTCACCACTGTACCTTTCCCCTCACATCTGTATTTACTTATCCTCTCACCACTGTACCTTTCCCCCACACCTCTGTATTTACTTATCCTCTCACCACTGTACCTTTCCCCCCTCACCGCTGTATTTACTTATCCTCTCACCTCTGTACCTTTCCCCCTCACCTCTGTATTTACTTATCCTCTCACCACTGTACCTTTCCCCCACACCTCTGTATTTACTTATCCTCTCACCACTGTACCTTTCCCCCCTCACCGCTGTATTTACTTATCCTCTCACCTCTGTACCTTTCCCCCTCACCTCTGTATTTACTTGTCCTCTCACCACTGTACCTTATCCCTCACATCTGTATTTACTTATCCTCTCACCACTGTACCTTTCCCCCTCACCTCTGTATTTACTTATCCTCTCACCTCTGTATTTACTTATCCTCTCACCACTGTACCTTTCCCCTCACCTCTGTATTTACTTATCCTCTCACCTCTGTATTTACTTATCCCCTCACCACTGTACCTTTCCCCTCACATCTGTATTTACTTATCCTCTCACCACTGTACCTTTCCCCCTCACCTCTGTATTTACTTATCCTCTCACCACTGTACCTTTCCCCCTCACCACTGTATTTACTTATCCTCTCACCTCTGTACCTTTCCCCCTCACCTCTGTATTTACTTATCCTCTCACCACTGTACCTTATCCCTCACATCTGTATTTACTTATCCTCTCACCACTGTACCTTTTCCCCTCACCTCTGTATATACTTATCCCCTCAAGTCTGTATTTACTTATCCCCTCACCACTGTACCTTTCCCCATCACCTCTGTATTTACTTATCCCCTCACTATTGTACATTTCCCCCTCACCTCTGTATTTACTTATCCTCTCACCTGTGTACCATTCCCCCTCACCTCTGTATTTACTTATACTCTCACCTCTGTATTTACTTATCCCCTCACCACTGTACCTTTCCCCTCACCTCTGTATTTACTTATCCTCTCACCATTGTACCATTCCCCCCACCTCTGTATTTACTTATACTCTCACCACTGTACCTTTCCAACTCACCTCTGTATTTACTTTTCCTCTCACCTCTGTATTTACTTATCCTCTCACCACTGTACCTTTCCCCTCACCTCTGTATTTACTTATCCTCTCACCACTGTACCTTTCCCCCTCACCTCTGTATTTACTTATCCTCTCACCTCTGTATTTACTTATCCTCTCACCACTGTACCTTACCCCTCACCTCTGTATTTACTTATCCCCTCACCACTGTACCTTTCCCCTCACATCTGTATTTACTTATCCTCTCACCACTGTACCTTTCCCCCTCACCACTGTATTTACTTATCCTCTCACCTCTGTACCTTTCCCCCTCACCTCTGTATTTACTTATCCTCTCACCACTGTACCTTATCCCTCACATCTGTATTTACTTATCCTCTCACCACTGTACCTTTTCCCCTCACCTCTGTATTTACTTATCCCCTCAAGTCTGTATTTACTTATCCCCTCACCACTGTACCTTTCCCCATCACCTCTGTATTTACTTATCCCCTCACCATTGTACATTTCCCCCTCACCTCTGTATTTACTTATCCTCTCACCTGTGTACCATTCCCCCTCACCTCTGTATTTACTTATACTCTCACCTCTGTATTTACTTATCCCCTCACCACTGTACCTTTCCCCTCACCTCTGTATTTACTTATCCTCTCACCATTGTACCATTCCCCCCACCTCTGTATTTACTTATACTCTCACCACTGTACTTTTCCCCCTCACCTCTGTATTTACTTTTCCTCTCACCCCTGTATTTACTTATCCTCTCACCACTGTACCTTTCCCCTCACCTCTGTATTTACTTATCCTCTCACCACTGTACCTTTCCCCCTCACCTCTGTATTTACTTATCCTCTCACCTCTGTATTTACTTATCCTCTCACCACTGTACCTTACCCCTCACCTCTGTATTTACTTATCCCTTCACCACTGTACCTTTCCCCTCACATCTGTATTTACTTATCCTCTCACCACTGTACCTTTCCCCCACACCTCTGTATTTACTTATCCTCTCACCACTGTACCTTTCCCCCCTCACCGCTGTATTTACTTATCCTCTCACCTCTGTACCTTTCCCCCTCACCTCTGTATTTACTTATCCTCTCACCACTGTACCTTTCCCCCTCACCTCTGTATTTACTTATCCTCTCACCACTGTACCTTTCCCCCCTCACCGCTGTATTTACTTATCCTCTCACCTCTGTACCTTTCCCCCTCACCTCTGTATTTACTTATCCTCTCACCACTGTACCTTATCCCTCACATCTGTATTTACTTATCCTCTCACCACTGTACCTTTCCCCCTCACCTCTGTATTTACTTATCCTCTCACCTCTGTATTTACTTATCCCCTCACCACTGTACCTTTCGCCTCACATCTGTATTTACTTTTCCTCTCAGCACTGTACCTTTCCCTCTCACCTCTGTATTTACTTATCCGCTCACCACTGTACCTTTCCCCCTCATCGCTGTATTTACTTATCCTCTCACCACTGTACCTTATCCCTCACATCTGTATTTACTTATCCCCTCACCACTGTACCTTTCCCCCTCACCTCTGTATTTACTTATCCCCTCCCCATTGTACCTTTCCCCCTCACCTCTGTATTTACTTATCCCCTCACCTCTGTATTTACTTATCCTCTCACCACTGTACCTTTCCGCTCACCTCTGTATTTACTTATCCTCTCACCACTGTACCTTTCCCCCTCACCTCTGTATATATTTATCCCCTCACCACTGTACCTTACCCCTCACATCTATATTTACTTATCCTCTCACCACTGTAATTACTTATCCTCTCACCACTGTACATTTCCCCTCACCTCTGAATTTACTTATCCTCTCACCTCTGTATTTACTTATCCTCTCACCACTGTACATTTCCCCTCACCTCTGTATTTACTTATCCTCTCACCACTGTACCTTACCCCTTACCTCTGAATTTACTTATCCTCTCACCTCTGTATTTACTTATCCTCTCACCTCTGTATCTTTCCCCTCACCTCTGTATTTACTTATCCTCTCACCTCTGTATTTACTTATCCTCTCACCACTTTACCTTTCCCCTCAACTCTGTATTTACTTATACACTCACCTCTGTACCTTTCCCCCACACCTCTGTATTTACTTATCCTCCCACCACTGTACCTTTCCCCCTCACCTCTGTATTTACTTATCCCCTCACCACTGTACCTTTCCCCCTCATCTCTGTATATACTTATCCCCTCACCACTGTACCTTTCCCCCTCACCTCTGTATTTACTTATCCCCTCACCACTGTACCTTTCTCCCTCACCTCTATCTACTTATCCCCTCACCTCTGTAGCTTCCCCCCTCACCTCTGTATTTACTTATCCTCTCACCACTGTACCTTTCCCCCTCACCTCTGTATTTACTTATCCCCTCACCACTGTATCTTTCCCCCACACCTCTATATTTACTTATCCTCTCACCACTGTACCTTTCCCCTCACATCTGTATTTACTTATCCTCTCACCACTGTACCTTTCCCCCTCACCTCTATATTTACTTATCCTCTCTCCTCTGTACCTTTCCCCCTCAACTCTGTATTTACTTATCCTCTCACCACTGTACCTTATCCCTCACATCTGTATTTACTTATCCTCTCACCACTGTACCTTTTCCCCTCACCTCTGTATTTACTTATCCCCTCACCTCTGTATTTACTTATCCCCTCACCACTGTACCTTTCCCCCTCACCTCTGTATTTACTTATCCCCTCACCATTGTACCTTTCCCCCTACCTCTGTATTTACTTATCCCTCACCACTGTACCTTTCTCCCTCACCTCTATTTACTTATCCCCTCACCACTGTACCTTTCCCCCTCACCTCTGTATTTACTTATCCTCTCACCTCTGTACCATTCCCCCTCACCTCTGTATTTACTTATCCTCTCACCACTGTACCTTACCCCTCACCTCTGTATTTACTTATCCTCTCACCTCTGTACCTTTCCCACTCACCTCTGTATTTACTTATCCTCTCACCTCTGTATTTACTTATCCCCTCACCACTGTACCTTTCCCCTCACCTCTGTATTTACTTATCCTCTCACCATTGTACCATTCTCCCCACCTCTGTATTTACTTATACTCTCACCACTGTACCTTTCCCCCTCACCTCTGTATTTACTTTTCCTCTCACCCCTGTATTTACTTATCCTCTCACCACTGTACCTTTCCCCTCACCTCTGTATTTACTTATCCTCTCACCACTGTACCTTTCCCCCTCACCTCTGTATTTACTTATCCTCTCACCTCTGTATTTACTTATCCTCTCACCACTGTACCTTACCCCTCACCTCTGTATTTACTTATCCCCTCACCACTGTACCTTTCCCCTCACATCTGTATTTACTTATCCTCTCACCACTGTACCTTTCCCCCACACCTCTGTATTTACTTATCCTCTCACCACTGTACCTTTCCCCCCTCACCGCTGTATTTACTTATCCTCTCACCTCTGTACCTTTCCCCCTCACCTCTGTATTTACTTATCCTCTCACCACTGTACCTTTCCCCCACACCTCTGTATTTACTTATCCTCTCACCACTGTACCTTTCCCCCCTCACCGCTGTATTTACTTATCCTCTCACCTCTGTACCTTTCCCCCTCACCTCTGTATTTACTTGTCCTCTCACCACTGTACCTTATCCCTCACATCTGTATTTACTTATCCTCTCACCACTGTACCTTTCCCCCTCACCTCTGTATTTACTTATCCTCTCACCTCTGTATTTACTTATCCCCTCACCACTGTACCTTTCGCCTCACATCTGTATTTACTTATCCTCTCAGCACTGTACCTTTCCCTCTCACCTCTGTATTTACTTATCCGCTCACCACTGTACCTTTCCCCCTCATCGCTGTATTTTCTTATCCTCTCACCACTGTACCTTATCCCTCACATCTGTATTTACTTATCCCCTCACCACTGTACCTTTCCCCCTCACCTCTGTATTTACTTATCCCCTCCCCATTGTACCTTTCCCCCTCACCTCTGTATTTACTTATCCCCTCACCTCTGTATTTACTTATCCTCTCACCACTGTACCTTTCCGCTCACCTCTGTATTTACTTATCCTCTCACCACTGTACCTTTCCCCCTCACCTCTGTATATATTTATCCCCTCACCACTGTACCTTACCCCTCACATCTATATTTACTTATCCTCTCACCACTGTAATTACTTATCCTCTCACCACTGTACATTTCCCCTCACCTCTGAATTTACTTATCCTCTCACCTCTGTATTTACTTATCCTCTCACCACTGTACATTTCCCCTCACCTCTGTATTTACTTATCCTCTCACCATTGTACCTTTCCCCCTCACCTCTGTATTTACTTATCCTTTCACCACTGTACCTTACCCCTCACCTCTGTATTTACTTATCCTCTCACCTCTGTACCTTTCCCCCTCACCTCTGTATTTACTGTTCCTCTCACCTCTGTATTTACTTATCCTCTCACCACTGTACCTTTCCCCTCACCTCTGTATTTACTTATCCTCTCACCAGTGTACCTTTCCCCCTCACCTCTGTATATACTTATCCCCTCACCACTGTACCTTACCCCTCACATCTGTATTTACTTATCCTCTCACCACTGTACCTTTCCCCTCACCTCTGTATTTACTTATCCTCTCACCTCTGTATTTACTTATCCCCTCACCACTGTACCTTTCCCCTCACATCTGTATTTACTTATCCTCTCACCACTGTACCTTTCCCCCTCACCTCTGTATTTACTTATCCTCTCACCACTGTACCTTTCCCCCTCACCACTGTATTTACTTATCCTCTCACCTCTGTACCTTTCCCCCTCACCTCTTTATTTACTTATCCTCTCACCACTGTACCTTATCCCTCACATCTGTATTTACTTATCCTCTCACCACTGTACCTTTTCCCCTCACCTCTGTATTTACTTATCCCCTCAAGTCTGTATTTACTTATCCCCTCACCACAGTAACTTTCCCCATCACCTCTGTATTTACTTATCCCCTCACTATTGTACATTTCCCCCTCACCTCTGTATTTACTTATCCTCTCACCTGTGTACCATTCCCCCTCACCTCTGTATTTACTTATACTCTCACCTCTGTATTTACTTATCCCCTCACCACTGTACCTTTCCCCTCACCTCTGTATTTACTTATCCTCTCACCATTGTACCATTCCCCCCACCTCTGTATTTACTTATACTCTCACCACTGTACCTTTCCAACTCACCTCTGTATTTACTTTTCCTCTCACCTCTGTATTTACTTATCCTCTCACCACTGTACCTTTCCCCCTCACCTCTGTATTTACTTATCCTCTCACTTCTGTATTTACTTATCCTCTCACCACTGTACCTTACCCCTCACCTCTGTATTTACTTATCCCCTCACCACTGTACCTTTCCCCTCACATCTGTATTTACTTATCCTCTCACCACTGTACCTTTCCCCCTCACCACTGTATTTACTTATCCTCTCACCTCTGTACCTTTCCCCCTCACCTCTGTATTTACTTATCCTCTCACCACTGTAACTTATCCCTCACATCTGTATTTACTTATCCTCTCACCACTGTACCTTTTCCCCTCACCTCTGTATTTACTTATCCCCTCAAGTCTGTATTTACTTATCCCCTCACCACTGTACCTTTCCCCATCACCTCTGTATTTATTTATCCCCTCACCACTGTACCTTTCCCCCTCACCTCTGTATTTACTTATCCCCTCACCATTGTACCTTTCCCCCTCACCTCTGTATTTACTTATCCTCTCACCTCTGTACCATTCCCCCTCTCCTCTGTATTTACTTAGCATCTCACCACTGTACCTTTCCGATCACCTCTGTGTTTACTTATCCTCTCACCATTGTACCTTTCCCCCTCACCTCTGTATTTACTTATCCTCTCACCACTGTACCTTACCCCTCACCTCTGTAACTTTCCACTCACCTCTGTATTTACTTATACTCTCACCACTGTACCTTTCCCCCTCACCTCTGTATATAATCCTCTCACCACTGTACCTTACCCCTCACCTCTGTATTTACTTATACTCACACCACTGTACCTTTCCCCCTCACCTCTGTATATACTTATCCTCTCACCACTGTACCTTACCCCTCACCTCTGTATTTAGTTTCCTCACCTCTGTACCTTTCCCCCTCACCTCTGTATTTACTTATCCTCTCACATCTGTATTTACTTATCCTCTCACCATTGTACCATTCCCCCCACCACTGTATTTACATACTCTCACCACTGTACCTTTCCCCCTCACCTCTGTATTTACTTTTCCTCTTACCTCTGTATTTACTTATCCTCTCACCACTGTACCTTTCCCCTCACCTCTGTATTTACTTATCCTCTCACCACTGTACCTTTCCCCCTCACGTCTGTATATACTTATCCCCTCACCACTGTACCTTACCCCTCACATCTATATTTACTTATCCTCTCACCACTGTAATTACTTATCCTCTCACCACTGTACATTTCCCCTCACCTCTGAATTTACTTATCCTCTCACCTCTGTATTTACTTATCCTCTCACCACTGTAGATTTCCCCCTCACCTCTGTATTTAGTTATCCTCTCACCTCTGTATTTACTTATCCTCTCACCACTGTACATTTCCCCTCACCTCTGTATTTACTTATCCTCTCACCACTGTACCTTACCCCTCACCTCTGAATTTACTTATCCTCTCACCTCTGTATTTACTTATCCTCTCACCTCTGTACCTTTCCCCTCACCTCTGTATTTTCTTATCCACTCACCTCTGTACCTTTCCCCCGCACCTCTGTATTTACTTATCCTCTCACCACTGTACCTTTCCCCCTCACCTCTGTATTTACTTATCCCCTCACCACTGTACCTTTCCCCCTCATCTCTGTATATACTTATCCCCTCACCACTGTACCTTTCCCCCTCACCTCTGTATTTACTTATCCCCTCACCACTGTACCTTTCTCCCTCACCTCTATTTACTTATCCCCTCACCTCTGTAGCTTCCCCCCTCACCTCTGTATTTACTTATCCTCTCACCACTGTACCTTTCCCCCTCACCTCTGTATTTACTTATCCCCTCACCACTGTACCTTTCCCCGACACCTCTATATTTACTTATCCTCTCACCACTGTACCTTTCCCCTCACATCTGTATTTACTTATCCTCTCACCACTGTACCTTTCCCCCTCACCTCTGTATTTACTTATCCTCTCACCTCTGTACTTTTCCCCCTCAACTCTGTATTTACTTATCCTCTCACCACTGTACCTTATCCCTCACATCTGTATTTACTTATCCTCTCACCACTGTACCTTTTCCCCTCACCTCTGTATTTACTTATCCCCTCACCTCTGTATTTACTTATCCCCTCACCACTGTACCTTTCCCCCTCACCTCTGTATTTACTTATCCCCTCACCATTGTACCTTTCCCCCTCACCTCTGTATTTACTTATCCCCTCACCACTGTACCTTTCTCCCTCACCTCTATTTACTTATCCCCTCACCACTGTACCTTTCCCCCTCACCTCTGTATTTACTTATCCTCTCACCTCTGTACCATTCCCCCTCACCTCTGTATTTACTTATCATCTCACCACTGTACTTTTCCGATCACCTCTGTATTTACTTATCCTTTCACCACTGTACCTTACCCCTCACCTCTGTATTTACTTATCCTCTCACCTCTGTACCTTTCCCCCTCACCTCTGTATTTACTGTTCCTCTCACCTCTGTATTTACTTATCCTCTCACCACTGTACCTTTCCCCTCACCTCTGTATTTACTTATCCTCTCACCAGTGTACCTTTCCCCCTCACCTCTGTATATACTTATCCCCTCACCACTGTACCTTACCCCTCACATCTGTATTTACTTATCCTCTCACCACTGTACCTTTCCCCTCACCTCTGTATTTACTTATCCTCTCACCTCTGTATTTACTTATCCCCTCACCACTGTACCTTTCCCCTCACATCTGTATTTACTTATCCTCTCACCACTGTACCTTTCCCCCTCACCTCTGTATTTACTTATCCTCTCACCACTGTACCTTTCCCCCTCACCACTGTATTTACTTATCCTCTCACCTCTGTACCTTTCCCCCTCACCTCTGTATTTACTTATCCTCTCACCACTGTACCTTATCCCTCACATCTGTATTTACTTATCCTCTCACCACTGTACCTTTTCCCCTCACCTCTGTATATACTTATCCCCTCAAGTCTGTATTTACTTATCCCCTCACCACTGTACCTTTCCCCATCACCTCTGTATTTACTTATCCCCTCACTATTGTACATTTCCCCCTCACCTCTGTATTTACTTATCCTCTCACCTGTGTACCATTCCCCCTCACCTCTGTATTTACTTATACTCTCACCTCTGTATTTACTTATCCCCTCACCACTGTACCTTTCCCCTCACCTCTGTATTTACTTATCCTCTCACCATTGTACCATTCCCCCCACCTCTGTATTTACTTATACTCTCACCACTGTACCTTTCCAACTCACCTCTGTATTTACTTTTCCTCTCACCTCTGTATTTACTTATCCTCTCACCACTGTACCTTTCCCCTCACCTCTGTATTTACTTATCCTCTCACCACTGTACCTTTCCCCCTCACATCTGTATTTACTTATCCTCTCACCTCTGTATTTACTTATCCTCTCACCACTGTACCTTACCCCTCACCTCTGTATTTACTTATCCCCTCACCACTGTACCTTTCCCCTCACATCTGTATTTACTTATCCTCTCACCACTGTACCTTTCCCCCTCACCACTGTATTTACTTATCCTCTCACCTCTGTACCTTTCCCCCTCACCTCTGTATTTACTTATCCTCTCACCACTGTACCTTATCCCTCACATCTGTATTTACTTATCCTCTCACCACTGTACCTTTTCCCCTCACCTCTGTATTTACTTATCCCCTCAAGTCTGTATTTACTTATCCCCTCACCACTGTACCTTTCCCCATCACCTCTGTATTTACTTATCCCCTCACCATTGTACATTTCCCCCTCACCTCTGTATTTACTTATCCTCTCACCTGTGTACCATTCCCCCTCACCTCTGTATTTACTTATACTCTCACCTCTGTATTTACTTATCCCCTCACCACTGTACCTTTCCCCTCACCTCTGTATTTACTTATCCTCTCACCATTGTACCATTCCCCCCCACCTCTGTATTTACTTATACTCTCACCACTGTACTTTTCCCCCTCACCTCTGTATTTACTTTTCCTCTCACCCCTGTATTTACTTATCCTCTCACCACTGTACCTTTCCCCTCACCTCTGTATTTACTTATCCTCTCACCACTGTACCTTTCCCCCTCACCTCTGTATTTACTTATCCTCTCACCTCTGTATTTACTTATCCTCTCACCACTGTACCTTACCCCTCACCTCTGTATTTACTTATCCCTTCACCACTGTACCTTTCCCCTCACATCTGTATTTACTTATCCTCTCACCACTGTACCTTTCCCCCACACCTCTGTATTTACTTATCCTCTCACCACTGTACCTTTCCCCCCTCACCGCTGTATTTACTTATCCTCTCACCTCTGTACCTTTCCCCCTCACCTCTGTATTTACTTATCCTCTCACCACTGTACCTTTCCCCCTCACCTCTGTATTTACTTATCCTCTCACCACTGTACCTTTCCCCCCTCACCGCTGTATTTACTTATCCTCTCACCTCTGTACCTTTCCCCCTCACCTCTGTATTTACTTATCCTCTCACCACTGTACCTTATCCCTCACATCTGTATTTACTTATCCTCTCACCACTGTACCTTTCCCCCTCACCTCTGTATTTACTTATCCTCTCACCTCTGTATTTACTTATCCCCTCACCACTGTACCTTTCGCCTCACATCTGTATTTACTTTTCCTCTCAGCACTGTACCTTTCCCTCTCACCTCTGTATTTACTTATCCGCTCACCACTGTACCTTTCCCCCTCATCGCTGTATTTACTTATCCTCTCACCACTGTACCTTATCCCTCACATCTGTATTTACTTATCCCCTCACCACTGTACCTTTCCCCCTCACCTCTGTATTTACTTATCCCCTCCCCATTGTACCTTTCCCCCTCACCTCTGTATTTACTTATCCCCTCACCTCTGTATTTACTTATCCTCTCACCACTGTACCTTTCCGCTCACCTCTGTATTTACTTATCCTCTCACCACTGTACCTTTCCCCCTCACCTCTGTATATATTTATCCCCTCACCACTGTACCTTACCCCTCACATCTATATTTACTTATCCTCTCACCACTGTAATTACTTATCCTCTCACCACTGTACATTTCCCCTCACCTCTGAATTTACTTATCCTCTCACCTCTGTATTTACTTATCCTCTCACCACTGTACATTTCCCCTCACCTCTGTATTTACTTATCCTCTCACCACTGTACCTTACCCCTTACCTCTGAATTTACTTATCCTCTCACCTCTGTATTTACTTATCCTCTCACCTCTGTATCTTTCCCCTCACCTCTGTATTTACTTATCCTCTCACCTCTGTATTTACTTATCCTCTCACCACTTTACCTTTCCCCTCAACTCTGTATTTACTTATCCACTCACCTCTGTACCTTTCCCCCGCACCTCTGTATTTACTTATCCTCTCACCACTGTACCTTTCCCCCTCACCTCTGTATTTACTTATCCCCTCACCACTGTACCTTTCCCCCTCATCTCTGTATATACTTATCCCCTCACCACTGTACCTTTCCCCCTCACCTCTGTATTTACTTATCCCCTCACCACTGTACCTTTCTCCCTCACCTCTATCTACTTATCCCCTCACCTCTGTAGCTTCCCCCCTCACCTCTGTATTTACTTATCCTCTCACCACTGTACCTTTCCCCCTCACCTCTGTATTTACTTATCCCCTCACCACTGTATCTTTCCCCCACACCTCTATATTTACTTATCCTCTCACCACTGTACCTTTCCCCTCACATCTGTATTTACTTATCCTCTCACCACTGTACCTTTCCCCCTCACCTCTATATTTACTTATCCTCTCTCCTCTGTACCTTTCCCCCTCAACTCTGTATTTACTTATCCTCTCACCACTGTACCTTATCCCTCACATCTGTATTTACTTATCCTCTCACCACTGTACCTTTTCCCCTCACCTCTGTATTTACTTATCCCCTCACCTCTGTATTTACTTATCCCCTCACCACTGTACCTTTCCCCCTCACCTCTGTATTTACTTATCCCCTCACCATTGTACCTTTCCCCCTCACCTCTGTATTTACTTATCCCTCACCACTGTACCTTTCTCCCTCACCTCTATTTACTTATCCCCTCACCACTGTACCTTTCCCCCTCACCTCTGTATTTACTTATCCTCTCACCTCTGTACCATTCCCCCTCACCTCTGTATTTACTTATCCTCTCACCACTGTACCTTACCCCTCACCTCTGTATTTACTTATCCTCTCACCTCTGTACCTTTCCCACTCACCTCTGTATTTACTTATCCTCTCACCTCTGTATTTACTTATCCCCTCACCACTGTACCTTTCCCCTCACCTCTGTATTTACTTATCCTCTCACCATTGTACCATTCCCCCCACCTCTGTATTTACTTATACTCTCACCACTGTACCTTTCCCCCTCACCTCTGTATTTACTTTTCCTCTCACCCCTGTATTTACTTATCCTCTCACCACTGTACCTTTCCCCTCACCTCTGTATTTACTTATCCTCTCACCACTGTACTTTCCCCCTCACCTCTGTATTTACTTATCCTCTCACCTCTGTATTTACTTATCCTCTCACCACTGTACCTTACCCCTCACCTCTGTATTTACTTATCCCCTCACCACTGTACCTTTCCCCTCACATCTGTATTTACTTATCCTCTCACCACTGTACCTTTCCCCCACACCTCTGTATTTACTTATCCTCTCACCACTGTACCTTTCCCCCCTCACCGCTGTATTTACTTATCCTCTCACCTCTGTACCTTTCCCCCTCACCTCTGTATTTACTTATCCTCTCACCACTGTACCTTTCCCCCACACCTCTGTATTTACTTATCCTCTCACCACTGTACCTTTCCCCCCTCACCGCTGTATTTACTTATCCTCTCACCTCTGTACCTTTCCCCCTCACCTCTGTATTTACTTGTCCTCTCACCACTGTACCTTATCCCTCACATCTGTATTTACTTATCCTCTCACCACTGTACCTTTCCCCCTCACCTCTGTATTTACTTATCCTCTCACCTCTGTATTTACTTATCCTCTCACCACTGTACCTTTCCCCTCACCTCTGTATTTACTTATCCTCTCACCTCTGTATTTACTTATCCCCTCACCACTGTACCTTTCCCCTCACATCTGTATTTACTTATCCTCTCACCACTGTACCTTTCCCCCTCACCTCTGTATTTACTTATCCTCTCACCACTGTACCTTTCCCCCTCACCACTGTATTTACTTATCCTCTCACCTCTGTACCTTTCCCCCTCACCTCTGTATTTACTTATCCTCTCACCACTGTACCTTATCCCTCACATCTGTATTTACTTATCCTCTCACCACTGTACCTTTTCCCCTCACCTCTGTATATACTTATCCCCTCAAGTCTGTATTTACTTATCCCCTCACCACTGTACCTTTCCCCATCACCTCTGTATTTACTTATCCCCTCACTATTGTACATTTCCCCCTCACCTCTGTATTTACTTATCCTCTCACCTGTGTACCATTCCCCCTCACCTCTGTATTTACTTATACTCTCACCTCTGTATTTACTTATCCCCTCACCACTGTACCTTTCCCCTCACCTCTGTATTTACTTATCCTCTCACCATTGTACCATTCCCCCCACCTCTGTATTTACTTATACTCTCACCACTGTACCTTTCCAACTCACCTCTGTATTTACTTTTCCTCTCACCTCTGTATTTACTTATCCTCTCACCACTGTACCTTTCCCCTCACCTCTGTATTTACTTATCCTCTCACCACTGTACCTTTCCCCCTCACCTCTGTATTTACTTATCCTCTCACCTCTGTATTTACTTATCCTCTCACCACTGTACCTTACCCCTCACCTCTGTATTTACTTATCCCCTCACCACTGTACCTTTCCCCTCACATCTGTATTTACTTATCCTCTCACCACTGTACCTTTCCCCCTCACCACTGTATTTACTTATCCTCTCACCTCTGTACCTTTCCCCCTCACCTCTGTATTTACTTATCCTCTCACCACTGTACCTTATCCCTCACATCTGTATTTACTTATCCTCTCACCACTGTACCTTTTCCCCTCACCTCTGTATTTACTTATCCCCTCAAGTCTGTATTTACTTATCCCCTCACCACTGTACCTTTCCCCATCACCTCTGTATTTACTTATCCCCTCACCATTGTACATTTCCCCCTCACCTCTGTATTTACTTATCCTCTCACCTGTGTACCATTCCCCCTCACCTCTGTATTTACTTATACTCTCACCTCTGTATTTACTTATCCCCTCACCACTGTACCTTTCCCCTCACCTCTGTATTTACTTATCCTCTCACCATTGTACCATTCCCCCCACCTCTGTATTTACTTATACTCTCACCACTGTACTTTTCCCCCTCACCTCTGTATTTACTTTTCCTCTCACCCCTGTATTTACTTATCCTCTCACCACTGTACCTTTCCCCTCACCTCTGTATTTACTTATCCTCTCACCACTGTACCTTTCCCCCTCACCTCTGTATTTACTTATCCTCTCACCTCTGTATTTACTTATCCTCTCACCACTGTACCTTACCCCTCACCTCTGTATTTACTTATCCCTTCACCACTGTACCTTTCCCCTCACATCTGTATTTACTTATCCTCTCACCACTGTACCTTTCCCCCACACCTCTGTATTTACTTATCCTCTCACCACTGTACCTTTCCCCCCTCACCGCTGTATTTACTTATCCTCTCACCTCTGTACCTTTCCCCCTCACCTCTGTATTTACTTATCCTCTCACCACTGTACCTTTCCCCCTCACCTCTGTATTTACTTATCCTCTCACCACTGTACCTTTCCCCCCTCACCGCTGTATTTACTTATCCTCTCACCTCTGTACCTTTCCCCCTCACCTCTGTATTTACTTATCCTCTCACCACTGTACCTTATCCCTCACATCTGTATTTACTTATCCTCTCACCACTGTACCTTTCCCCCTCACCTCTGTATTTACTTATCCTCTCACCTCTGTATTTACTTATCCCCTCACCACTGTACCTTTCGCCTCACATCTGTATTTACTTTTCCTCTCAGCACTGTACCTTTCCCTCTCACCTCTGTATTTACTTATCCGCTCACCACTGTACCTTTCCCCCTCATCGCTGTATTTACTTATCCTCTCACCACTGTACCTTATCCCTCACATCTGTATTTACTTATCCCCTCACCACTGTACCTTTCCCCCTCACCTCTGTATTTACTTATCCCCTCCCCATTGTACCTTTCCCCCTCACCTCTGTATTTACTTATCCCCTCACCTCTGTATTTACTTATCCTCTCACCACTGTACCTTTCCGCTCACCTCTGTATTTACTTATCCTCTCACCACTGTACCTTTCCCCCTCACCTCTGTATATATTTATCCCCTCACCACTGTACCTTACCCCTCACATCTATATTTACTTATCCTCTCACCACTGTAATTACTTATCCTCTCACCACTGTACATTTCCCCTCACCTCTGAATTTACTTATCCTCTCACCTCTGTATTTACTTATCCTCTCACCACTGTACATTTCCCCTCACCTCTGTATTTACTTATCCTCTCACCACTGTACCTTACCCCTTACCTCTGAATTTACTTATCCTCTCACCTCTGTATTTACTTATCCTCTCACCTCTGTATCTTTCCCCTCACCTCTGTATTTACTTATCCTCTCACCTCTGTATTTACTTATCCTCTCACCACTTTACCTTTCCCCTCAACTCTGTATTTACTTATCCACTCACCTCTGTACCTTTCCCCCACACCTCTGTATTTACTTATCCTCTCACCACTGTACCTTTCCCCCTCACCTCTGTATTTACTTATCCCCTCACCACTGTACCTTTCCCCCTCATCTCTGTATATACTTATCCCCTCACCACTGTACCTTTCCCCCTCACCTCTGTATTTACTTATCCCCTCACCACTGTACCTTTCTCCCTCACCTCTATCTACTTATCCCCTCACCTCTGTAGCTTCCCCCCTCACCTCTGTATTTACTTATCCTCTCACCACTGTACCTTTCCCCCTCACCTCTGTATTTACTTATCCCCTCACCACTGTATCTTTCCCCCACACCTCTATATTTACTTATCCTCTCACCACTGTACCTTTCCCCTCACATCTGTATTTACTTATCCTCTCACCACTGTACCTTTCCCCCTCACCTCTATATTTACTTATCCTCTCTCCTCTGTACCTTTCCCCCTCAACTCTGTATTTACTTATCCTCTCACCACTGTACCTTATCCCTCACATCTGTATTTACTTATCCTCTCACCACTGTACCTTTTCCCCTCACCTCTGTATTTACTTATCCCCTCACCTCTGTATTTACTTATCCCCTCACCACTGTACCTTTCCCCCTCACCTCTGTATTTACTTATCCCCTCACCATTGTACCTTTCCCCCTACCTCTGTATTTACTTATCCCTCACCACTGTACCTTTCTCCCTCACCTCTATTTACTTATCCCCTCACCACTGTACCTTTCCCCCTCACCTCTGTATTTACTTATCCTCTCACCTCTGTACCATTCCCCCTCACCTCTGTATTTACTTATCCTCTCACCACTGTACCTTACCCCTCACCTCTGTATTTACTTATCCTCTCACCTCTGTACCTTTCCCACTCACCTCTGTATTTACTTATCCTCTCACCTCTGTATTTACTTATCCCCTCACCACTGTACCTTTCCCCTCACCTCTGTATTTACTTATCCTCTCACCATTGTACCATTCCCCCCACCTCTGTATTTACTTATACTCTCACCACTGTACCTTTCCCCCTCACCTCTGTATTTACTTTTCCTCTCACCCCTGTATTTACTTATCCTCTCACCACTGTACCTTTCCCCTCACCTCTGTATTTACTTATCCTCTCACCACTGTACCTTTCCCCCTCACCTCTGTATTTACTTATCCTCTCACCTCTGTATTTACTTATCCTCTCACCACTGTACCTTACCCCTCACCTCTGTATTTACTTATCCCCTCACCACTGTACCTTTCCCCTCACATCTGTATTTACTTATCCTCTCACCACTGTACCTTTCCCCCACACCTCTGTATTTACTTATCCTCTCACCACTGTACCTTTCCCCCCTCACCGCTGTATTTACTTATCCTCTCACCTCTGTACCTTTCCCCCTCACCTCTGTATTTACTTATCCTCTCACCACTGTACCTTTCCCCCACACCTCTGTATTTACTTATCCTCTCACCACTGTACCTTTCCCCCCTCACCGCTGTATTTACTTATCCTCTCACCTCTGTACCTTTCCCCCTCACCTCTGTATTTACTTGTCCTCTCACCACTGTACCTTATCCCTCACATCTGTATTTACTTATCCTCTCACCACTGTACCTTTCCCCCTCACCTCTGTATTTACTTATCCTCTCACCTCTGTATTTACTTATCCCCTCACCACTGTACCTTTCGCCTCACATCTGTATTTACTTATCCTCTCAGCACTGTACCTTTCCCTCTCACCTCTGTATTTACTTATCCGCTCACCACTGTACCTTTCCCCCTCATCGCTGTATTTTCTTATCCTCTCACCACTGTACCTTATCCCTCACATCTGTATTTACTTATCCCCTCACCACTGTACCTTTCCCCCTCACCTCTGTATTTACTTATCCCCTCCCCATTGTACCTTTCCCCCTCACCTCTGTATTTACTTATCCCCTCACCTCTGTATTTACTTATCCTCTCACCACTGTACCTTTCCGCTCACCTCTGTATTTACTTATCCTCTCACCACTGTACCTTTCCCCCTCACCTCTGTATATATTTATCCCCTCACCACTGTACCTTACCCCTCACATCTATATTTACTTATCCTCTCACCACTGTAATTACTTATCCTCTCACCACTGTACATTTCCCCTCACCTCTGAATTTACTTATCCTCTCACCTCTGTATTTACTTATCCTCTCACCACTGTACATTTCCCCTCACCTCTGTATTTACTTATCCTCTCACCACTGTACCTTACCCCTTACCTCTGAATTTACTTATCCTCTCACCTCTGTATTTACTTATCCTCTCACCTCTGTATCTTTCCCCTCACCTCTGTATTTACTTATCCTCTCACCTCTGTATTTACTTATCCTCTCACCACTTTACCTTTCCCCTCAACTCTGTATTTACTTATCCACTCACCTCTGTACCTTTCCCCCGCACCTCTGTATTTACTTATCCTCTCACCACTGTACCTTTCCCCCTCACCTCTGTATTTACTTATCCCCTCACCACTGTACCTTTCCCCCTCATCTCTGTATATACTTATCCCCTCACCACTGTACCTTTCCCCCTCACCTCTTTATTTACTTATCCCCTCACCACTGTACCTTTCTCCCTCACCTCTATCTACTTATCCCCTCACCTCTGTAGCTTCCCCCCTCACCTCTGTATTTACTTATCCTCTCACCACTGTACCGTTCCCCCTCACCTCTGTATTTACTTATCCCCTCACCACTGTATCTTTCCCCCACACCTCTATATTTACTTATCCTCTCACCACTGTACCTTTCCCCTCACATCTGTATTTACTTATCCTCTCACCACTGTACCTTTCCCCCTCACCTCTATATTTACTTATCCTCTCTCCTCTGTACCTTTCCCCCTCAACTCTGTATTTACTTATCCTCTCACCACTGTACCTTATCCCTCACATCTGTATTTACTTATCCTCTCACCACTGTACCTTTTCCCCTCACCTCTGTATTTACTTATCCCCTCACCTCTGTATTTACTTATCCCCTCACCACTGTACCTTTCCCCCTCACCTCTGTATTTACTTATCCCCTCACCATTGTACCTTTCCCCCTCACCTCTGTATTTACTTATCCCTCACTACTGTACCTTTCTCCCTCACCTCTATTTACTTATCCCCTCACCTCTGTACCTTTCCCCCTCACCTCTGTATTTACTTATCCTCTCACCTCTGTACCATTCCCCCTCACCTCTGTATTTACTTATCCTCTCACCACTGTACCTTACCCCTCACCTCTGTATTTACTTATCCTCTCACCTCTGTACCTTTCCCACTCACCTCTGTATTTACTTATCCTCTCACCTCTGTATTTACTTATCCCCTCACCACTGTACCTTTCCCCTCACCTCTGTATTTACTTATCCTCTCACCATTGTACCATTCCCCCCACCTCTGTATTTACTTATCCTCTCACCTCTGTATTTACTTATCCCCTCACCACTGTACCTTTCCCCCTCACCTCTGTATTTACTTATCCCCTCACCATTGTACCTTTCCCCCTCACCTCTGTATTTACTTATCCTCTCACCTCTGTACCATTCCCCCTCTCCTCTGTATTTACTTATCATCTCACCACTGTACCTTTCCGATCACCTCTGTATTTACTTATCCTCTCACCACTGTACCTTACCCCTCACCTCTGTATTTACTTATCCTCTCACCATTGTACCATTCCCCCCACCTCTGTATTTACTTATACTCTCACCACTGTACCTTTCCCCCTCACCTCTGTATTTACTTTTCCTCTCACCTCTGTATTTACTTATCCTCTCACCACTGTACCTTCCCCTCACCTCTGTATTTACTTATCCTCTCACCACTGTACCTTTCCCCCTCACCTCTGTATTTACTTATCCTCTCACCTCTATATTTACTTATCCTCTCACCACTGTACCTTACCCCTCACCTCTGTATTTATTTATCCCCTCACCACTGTACCTTTCCCCTCACATCTGTATTTACTTATCCTCTCACCTCTGTACCTTTCCCCCTCACCTCTGTATTTACTTATCCTCTCACCACTGTACCTTTCCCCCTCACCTCTGTATTTACTTATCCTCTCACCTCTGTATTTACTTATCCCCTCACCACTGTACCTTTCGCCTCACATCTGTATTTACTTATCCTCTCACCACTGTACCTTTCCCCCACACCTCTGTATTTACTTATCCTCTCACCACTGTACCTTTCCCCCCTCACCTCTGTATTTACTTATCCTCTCACCTCTGTACCTTTCCCCCTCACCTCTGTATTTACTTAGCCTCTCACCACTGTACGTTTCCCCCTCACCTCTGTATTTACTTATCCTCTCACCTCTGTATTTACTTATCCCCTCACCACTGTACCTTTCGCCTCACATCTGTATTTACTTATTTCTCAGCACTGTACCTTTCCCCTCACCTCTGTATTTACTTATCCGCTCACCACTGTACCTTTCCCCCCTCACCGCTGTATTTACTTATCCTCTCACCTCTGTACCTTTCCCCCTCACCTCTGTATTTACTTGTCCTCTCACCACTGTACCTTATCCCTCACATCTGTATTTACTTATCCTCTCACCACTGTACCTTTCCCCCTCACCTCTGTATTTACTTATCCTCTCACCTCTGTATTTACTTATCCCCTCACCACTGTACCTTTCGCCTCACATCTGTATTTACTTATCCTCTCAGCACTGTACCTTTCCCTCTCACCTCTGTATTTACTTATCCGCTCACCACTGTACCTTTCCCCCTCATCGCTGTATTTTCTTATCCTCTCACCACTGTACCTTATCCCTCACATCTGTATTTACTTATCCCCTCACCACTGTACCTTTCCCCCTCACCTCTGTATTTACTTATCCCCTCCCCATTGTACCTTTCCCCCTCACCTCTGTATTTACTTATCCCCTCACCTCTGTATTTACTTATCCTCTCACCACTGTACCTTTCCGCTCACCTCTGTATTTACTTATCCTCTCACCACTGTACCTTTCCCCCTCACCTCTGTATATATTTATCCCCTCACCACTGTACCTTACCCCTCACATCTATATTTACTTATCCTCTCACCACTGTAATTACTTATCCTCTCACCACTGTACATTTCCCCTCACCTCTGAATTTACTTATCCTCTCACCTCTGTATTTACTTATCCTCTCACCACTGTACATTTCCCCTCACCTCTGTATTTACTTATCCTCTCACCACTGTACCTTACCCCTTACCTCTGAATTTACTTATCCTCTCACCTCTGTATTTACTTATCCTCTCACCTCTGTATCTTTCCCCTCACCTCTGTATTTACTTATCCTCTCACCTCTGTATTTACTTATCCTCTCACCACTTTACCTTTCCCCTCAACTCTGTATTTACTTATCCACTCACCTCTGTACCTTTCCCCCGCACCTCTGTATTTACTTATCCTCTCACCACTGTACCTTTCCCCCTCACCTCTGTATTTACTTATCCCCTCACCACTGTACCTTTCCCCCTCATCTCTGTATATACTTATCCCCTCACCACTCTACCTTTCCCCCTCACCTCTGTATTTACTTATCCCCTCACCACTGTACCTTTCTCCCTCACCTCTATCTACTTATCCCCTCACCTCTGTAGCTTCCCCCCTCACCTCTGTATTTACTTATCCTCTCACCACTGTACCTTTCCCCCTCACCTCTGTATTTACTTATCCCCTCACCACTGTATCTTTCCCCCACACCTCTATATTTACTTATCCTCTCACCACTGTACCTTTCCCCTCACATCTGTATTTACTTATCCTCTCACCACTGTACCTTTCCCCCTCACCTCTATATTTACTTATCCTCTCTCCTCTGTACCTTTCCCCCTCAACTCTGTATTTACTTATCCTCTCACCACTGTACCTTATCCCTCACATCTGTATTTACTTATCCTCTCACCACTGTACCTTTTCCCCTCACCTCTGTATTTACTTATTCCCTCACCTCTGTATTTACTTATCCCCTCACCACTGTACCTTTCCCCCTCACCTCTGTATTTACTTATCCCCTCACCATTGTACCTTTCCCCCTCACCTCTGTATTTACTTATCCCTCACCACTGTACCTTTCTCCCTCACCTCTATTTACTTATCCCCTCACCACTGTACCTTTCCCCCTCACCTCTGTATTTACTTATCCTCTCACCTCTGTACCATTCCCCCTCACCTCTGTATTTACTTATCCTCTCACCACTGTACCTTACCCCTCACCTCTGTATTTACTTATCCTCTCACCTCTGTACCTTTCCCACTCACCTCTGTATTTACTTATCCTCTCACCTCTGTATTTACTTATCCCCTCACCACTGTACCTTTCCCCTCACCTCTGTATTTACTTATCCTCTCACCATTGTACCATTCCCCCCACCTCTGTATTTACTTATCCTCTCACCTCTGTATTTACTTATCCCCTCACCACTGTACCTTTCCCCCTCACCTCTGTATTTACTTATCCTCTCACCTCTGTACCATTCCCCCTCTCCTCTGTATTTACTTATCATCTCACCACTGTACCTTTCCGATCACCTCTGTATTTACTTATCCTCTCACCACTGTACCTTACCCCTCACCTCTGTATTTACTTATCCTCTCACCATTGTACCATTCCCCCCACCTCTGTATTTACTTATACTCTCACCACTGTACCTTTCCCCCTCACCTCTGTATTTACTTTTCCTCTCACCTCTGTATTTACTTATCCTCTCACCACTGTACCTTCCCCTCACCTCTGTATTTACTTATCCTCTCACCACTGTACCTTTCCCCCTCACCTCTGTATTTACTTATCCTCTCACCTCTATATTTACTTATCCTCTCACCACTGTACCTTACCCCTCACCTCTGTATTTATTTATCCCCTCACCACTGTACCTTTCCCCTCACATCTGTATTTACTTATCCTCTCACCTCTGTACCTTTCCCCCTCACCTCTGTATTTACTTATCCTCTCACCACTGTACCTTTCCCCCTCACCTCTGTATTTACTTATCCTCTCACCTCTGTATTTACTTATCCCCTCACCACTGTACCTTTCGCCTCACATCTGTATTTACTTATCCTCTCACCACTGTACCTTTCCCCCACACCTCTGTATTTACTTATCCTCTCACCACTGTACCTTTCCCCCCTCACCTCTGTATTTACTTATCCTCTCACCTCTGTACCTTTCCCCCTCACCTCTGTATTTACTTAGCCTCTCACCACTGTACCTTTCCCCCTCACCTCTGTATTTACTTATCCTCTCACCTCTGTATTTACTTATCCCCTCACCACTGTACCTTTCGCCTCACATCTGTATTTACTTATTTCTCAGCACTGTACCTTTCCCCTCACCTCTGTATTTACTTATCCGCTCACCACTGTACCTTTCCCCCTCATCGCTGTATTTACTCATCCTCTCACCTCTGTACCTTTCCCCCTCTCCTCTGTATTTACTTATCCTCTCACCACTGTACCTTATCCATCACATCTGTATTTACTTATCCTCTCACCACTGTACCTTTTCCCCTCACCTCTGTATTTACTTATCCCCTCAACTCTGTATTTACTTATCCCCTCACCACTGTACCTTTCCCCTCACATCTGTATTTACTTATCCTCTCACCACTGTACCTTTCCCCCTCACCACTGTATTTACTTATCCTCTCACCTCTGTACCTTTCCCCCTCACCTCTGTATTTACTTATCCTCTCACCACTGTAACTTATCCCTCACATCTGTATTTACTTATCCTCTCACCACTGTACCTTTTCCCCTCACCTCTGTATTTACTTATCCCCTCAAGTCTGTATTTACTTATCCCCTCACCACTGTACCTTTCCCCATCACCTCTGTATTTATTTATCCCCTCACCACTGTACCTTTCCCCCTCACCTCTGTATTTACTTATCCCCTCACCATTGTACCTTTCCCCCTCACCTCTGTATTTACTTATCCTCTCACCTCTGTACCATTCCCCCTCTCCTCTGTATTTACTTAGCATCTCACCACTGTACCTTTCCGATCACCTCTGTGTTTACTTATCCTCTCACCATTGTACCTTTCCCCCTCACCTCTGTATTTACTTATCCTCTCACCACTGTACCTTACCCCTCACCTCTGTAACTTTCCACTCACCTCTGTATTTACTTATACTCTCACCACTGTACCTTTCCCCCTCACCTCTATATAATCCTCTCACCACTGTACCTTACCCCTCACCTCTGTATTTACTTATACTCTCACCACTGTACCTTTCCCCCTCACCTCTGTATATACTTATCCTCTCACCACTGTACCTTACCCCTCACCTCTGTATTTAGTTATCCTCACCTCTGTACCTTTCCCCCTCACCTCTGTATTTACTTATCCTCTCACGTCTGTATTTACTTATCCTCTCACCATTGTACCATTCCCCCCACCACTGTATTTACATACTCTCACCACTGTACCTTTCCCCCTCACCTCTGTATTTACTTTTCCTCTTACCTCTGTATTTACTTATCCTCTCACCACTGTACCTTTCCCCTCACCTCTGTATTTACTTATCCTCTCACCACTGTACCTTTCCCCCTCACGTCTGTATATACTTATCCCCTCACCACTGTACCTTACCCCTCACATCTATATTTACTTATCCTCTCACCACTGTAATTACTTATCCTCTCACCACTGTACATTTCCCCTCACCTCTGAATTTACTTATCCTCTCACCTCTGTATTTACTTATCCTCTCACCACTGTAGATTTCCCCCTCACCTCTGTATTTAGTTATCCTCTCACCTCTGTATTTACTTATCCTCTCACCACTGTACATTTCCCCTCACCTCTGTATTTACTTATCCTCTCACCACTGTACCTTACCCCTCACCTCTGAATTTACTTATCCTCTCACCTCTGTATTTACTTATCCTCTCACCTCTGTACCTTTCCCCTCACCTCTGTATTTACTTATCCACTCACCTCTGTACCTTTCCCCCGCACCTCTGTATTTACTTATCCTCTCACCACTGTACCTTTCCCCCTCACCTCTGTATTTACTTATCCCCTCACCACTGTACCTTTCTCCCTCACCTCTATTTACTTATCCCCTCACCTCTGTAGCTTCCCCCCTCACCTCTGTATTTACTTATCCTCTCACCACTGTACCTTTCCCCCTCACCTCTGTATTTACTTATCCCCTCACCACTGTACCTTTCCCCGACACCTCTATATTTACTTATCCTCTCACCACTGTACCTTTCCCCTCACATCTGTATTTACTTATCCTCTCACCACTGTACCTTTCCCCCTCACCTCTGTATTTACTTATCCTCTCACCTCTGTACCTTTCCCCCTCAACTCTGTATTTACTTATCCTCTCACCACTGTACCTTATCCCTCACATCTGTATTTACTTATCCTCTCACCACTGTACCTTTTCCCCTCACCTCTGTATTTACTTATCCCCTCAAGTCTGTATTTACTTATCCCCTCACCACTTTACCTTTCCCCATCACCTCTGTATTTATTTATCCCCTCACCACTGTACCTTTCCCCCTCACCTCTGTATTTACTTATCCCCTCACCATTGTACCTTTCCCCCTCACCTCTGTATTTACTTATCCTCTCACCTCTGTACCATTCCCCCTCTCCTCTGTATTTACTTAGCATCTCACCACTGTACCTTTCCGATCACCTCTGTGTTTACTTATCCTCTCACCATTGTACCTTTCCCCCTCACCTCTGTATTTACTTATCCTCTCACCACTGTACCTTACCCCTCACCTCTGTAACTTTCCACTCACCTCTGTATTTACTTATACGCTCACCACTGTACCTTTCCCCCTCACCTCTATATAATCCTCTCACCACTGTACCTTACCCCTCACCTCTGTATTTACTTATACTCTCACCACTGTACCTTTCCCCCTCACCTCTGTATATACTTATCCTCTCACCACTGTACCTTACCCCTCACCTCTGTATTTAGTTATCCTCACCTCTGTACCTTTCCCCCTCACCTCTGTATTTACTTATCCTCTCACGTCTGTATTTACTTATCCTCTCACCATTGTACCATTCCCCCCACCACTGTATTTACATACTCTCACCACTGTACCTTTCCCCCTCACCTCTGTATTTACTTTTCCTCTTACCTCTGTATTTACTTATCCTCTCACCACTGTACCTTTCCCCTCACCTCTGTATTTACTTATCCTCTCACCACTGTACCTTTCCCCCTCACGTCTGTATATACTTATCCCCTCACCACTGTACCTTACCCCTCACATCTATATTTACTTATCCTCTCACCACTGTAATTACTTATCCTCTCACCACTGTACATTTCCCCTCACCTCTGAATTTACTTATCCTCTCACCTCTGTATTTACTTATCCTCTCACCACTGTAGATTTCCCCCTCACCTCTGTATTTAGTTATCCTCTCACCTCTGTATTTACTTATCCTCTCACCACTGTACATTTCCCCTCACCTCTGTATTTACTTATCCTCTCACCACTGTACCTTACCCCTCACCTCTGAATTTACTTATCCTCTCACCTCTGTATTTACTTATCCTCTCACCTCTGTACCTTTCCCCTCACCTCTGTATTTACTTATCCACTCACCTCTGTACCTTTCCCCCGCACCTCTGTATTTACTTATCCTCTCACCACTGTACCTTTCCCCCTCACCTCTGTATTTACTTATCCCCTCACCACTGTACCTTTCCCCCTCATCTCTGTATATACTTATCCCCTCACCACTGTACCTTTCCCCCTCACCTCTGTATTTACTTATCCCCTCACCACTGTACCTTTCTCCCTCACCTCTATTTACTTATCCCCTCACCTCTGTAGCTTCCCCCCTCACCTCTGTATTTACTTATCCTCTCACCACTGTACCTTTCCCCCTCACCTCTGTATTTACTTATCCCCTCACCACTGTACCTTTCCCCGACACCTCTATATTTACTTATCCTCTCACCACTGTACCTTTCCCCCTCACCTCTGTATTTACTTATCCTCTCACCTCTGTACCTTTCCCCCTCAACTCTGTATTTACTTATCCTCTCACCACTGTACCTTATCCCTCACATCTGTATTTACTTATCCTCTCACCACTGTACCTTTTCCCCTCACCTCTGTATTTACTTATCCCCTCACCTCTGTATTTACTTATCCCCTCACCACTATACCTTTCCCCCTCACCTCTGTATTTACTTATCCCCTCACCATTGTACCTTTCCCCCTCACCTCTGTATTTACTTATCCCCTCACCACTGTACCTTTCTCCCTCACCTCTATTTACTTATCCCCTCACCACTGCACCTTTCCCCCTCACCTCTGTATTTACTTATCCTCTCACCTCTGTACCATTCCCCCTCACCTCTGTATTTACTTATCATCTCACCACTGTACTTTTCCGATCACCTCTGTATTTACTTATCCTCTCACCATTGTACCTTTCCCCCTCACCTCTGTATTTACTTATCCTTTCACCACTGTACCTTTCCCCCTCACCTCTGTATTTACTGTTCCTCTCACCTCTGTATTTACTTATCCTCTCACCACTGTACCTTTCCCCTCACCTCTGTATTTACTTATCCTCTCACCAGTGTACCTTTCCCCCTCACCTCTGTATATACTTATCCCCTCACCACTGTACCTTACCCCTCACATCTGTATTTACTTATCCTCTCACCACTGTACCTTTCCCCTCACCTCTGTATTTACTTATCCTCTCACCTCTGTATTTACTTATCCCCTCACCACTGTACCTTTCCCCTCACATCTGTATTTACTTATCCTCTCACCACTGTACCTTTCCCCCTCACCTCTGTATTTACTTATCCTCTCACCACTGTACCTTTCCCCCTCACCACTGTATTTACTTATCCTCTCACCTCTGTACCTTTCCCCCTCACCTCTGTATTTACTTATCCTCTCACCACTGTACCTTATCCCTCACATCTGTATTTACTTATCCTCTCACCACTGTACCTTTTCCCCTCACCTCTGTATTTACTTATCCCCTCAAGTCTGTATTTACTTATCCCCTCACCACTGTACCTTTCCCCATCACCTCTGTATTTACTTATCCCCTCACTATTGTACATTTCCCCCTCACCTCTGTATTTACTTATCCTCTCACCTGTGTACCATTCCCCCTCACCTCTGTATTTACTTATACTCTCACCTCTGTATTTACTTATCCCCTCACCACTGTACCTTTCCCCTCACCTCTGTATTTACTTATCCTCTCACCATTGTACCATTCCCCCCACCTCTGTATTTACTTATACTCTCACCACTGTACCTTTCCAACTCACCTCTGTATTTACTTTTCCTCTCACCTCTGTATTTACTTATCCTCTCACCACTGTACCTTTCCCCTCACCTCTGTATTTACTTATCCTCTCACCACTGTACCTTTCCCCCTCACCTCTGTATTTACTTATCCTCTCACCTCTGTATTTACTTATCCTCTCACCACTGTACCTTACCCCTCACCTCTGTATTTACTTATCCCCTCACCACTGTACCTTTCCCCTCACATCTGTATTTACTTATCCTCTCACCACTGTACCTTTCCCCCTCACCACTGTATTTACTTATCCTCTCACCTCTGTACCTTTCCCCCTCACCTCTGTATTTACTTATCCTCTCACCACTGTACCTTATCCCTCACATCTGTATTTACTTATCCTCTCACCACTGTACCTTTTCCCCTCACCTCTGTATTTACTTATCCCCTCAAGTCTGTTTTTACTTATCCCCTCACCACTGTACCTTTCCCCATCACCTCTGTATTTACTTATCCCCTCACCATTGTACATTTCCCCCTCACCTCTGTATTTACTTATCCTCTCACCTGTGTACCATTCCCCCTCACCTCTGTATTTACTTATACTCTCACCTCTGTATTTACTTATCCACTCACCACTGTACCTTTCCCCTCACCTCTGTATTTACTTATCCTCTCACCATTGTACCATTCCCCCCACCTCTGTATTTACTTATACTCTCACCACTGTACCTTTCCCCCTCACCTCTGTATTTACTTTTCCTCTCACCCCTGTATTTACTTATCCTCTCACCACTGTACCTTTCCCCTCACCTCTGTATTTACTTATCCTCTCACCACTGTACCTTTCCCCCTCACCTCTGTATTTACTTATCCTCTCACCTCTGTATTTACTTATCCTCTCACCACTGTACCTTACCCCTCACCTCTGTATTTACTTATCCCCTCACCACTGTACCTTTCCCCTCACATCTGTATTTACTTATCCTCTCACCACTGTACCTTTCCCCCACACCTCTGTATTTACTTATCCTCTCACCACTGTACCTTTCCCCCCTCACCGCTGTATTTACTTATCCTCTCACCTCTGTACCTTTCCCCCTCACCTCTGTATTTACTTATCCTCTCACCACTGTACCTTTCCCCCACACCTCTGTATTTACTTATCCTCTCACCACTGTACCTTTCCCCCCTCACCGCTGTATTTACTTATCCTCTCAACTCTGTACCTTTCCCCCTCACCTCTGTATTTACTTATCCTCTCACCACTGTACCTTATCCCTCACATCTGTATTTACTTATCCTCTCACCACTGTACATTTCCCCCTCACCTCTGTATTTACTTATCCTCTCACCTCTGTATTTACTTATCCCCTCACCACTGTACCTTTCGCCTCACATCTGTATTTACTTATCCTCTCAGCACTGTACCTTTCCCTCTCACCTCTGTATTTACTTATCCGCTCACCACTGTACCTTTCCCCCTCATCGCTGTATTTACTTATCCTCTCACCACTGTACCTTATCCCTCACATCTGTATTTACTTATCTTCTCACCACTGTACCTTTCCCCCTCACCTCTGTATTTACTTATCCCCTCCCCATTGTACCTTTCCCCCTCACCTCTGTATTTACTTATCCCCTCACCTCTGTATTTACTTATCCTCTCACCACTGTACCTTTCCGCTCACCTCTGTATTTACTTATCCTCTCACCACTGTACCTTTCCCCCTCACCTCTGTATATATTTATCCCCTCACCACTGTACCTTACCCCTCACATCTATATTTACTTATCCTCTCAACACTGTAATTACTTATCCTCTCACCACTGTACATTTCCCCTCACCTCTGAATTTACTTATCCTCTCACCTCTGTATTTACTTATCCTCTCACCACTGTACATTTCCCCTCACCTCTGTATTTACTTATCCTCTCACCACTGTACCTTACCCCTTACCTCTGAATTTACTTATCCTCTCACCTCTGTATTTACTTATCCTCTCACCTCTGTATCTTTCCCCTCACCTCTGTATTTACTTATCCTCTCACCTCTGTATTTACTTATCCTCTCACCACTTTACCTTTCCCCTCAACTCTGTATTTACTTATCCACTCACCTCTGTACCTTTCCCCCGCACCTCTGTATTTACTTATCCTCTCACCACTGTACCTTTCCCCCTCACCTCTGTATTTACTTATCCCCTCACCACTGTACCTTTCCCCCTCATCTCTGTATATACTTATCCCCTCACCACTCTACCTTTCCCCCTCACCTCTGTATTTACTTATCCCCTCACCACTGTACCTTTCTCCCTCACCTCTATCTACTTATCCCCTCACCTCTGTAGCTTCCCCCCTCACCTCTGTATTTACTTATCCTCTCACCACTGTACCTTTCCCCCTCACCTCTGTATTTACTTATCCCCTCACCACTGTATCTTTCCCCCACACCTCTATATTTACTTATCCTCTCACCACTGTACCTTTCCCCTCACATCTGTATTTACTTATCCTCTCACCACTGTACCTTTCCCCCTCACCTCTATATTTACTTATCCTCTCTCCTCTGTACCTTTCCCCCTCAACTCTGTATTTACTTATCCTCTCACCACTGTACCTTATCCCTCACATCTGTATTTACTTATCCTCTCACCACTGTACCTTTTCCCCTCACCTCTGTATTTACTTATTCCCTCACCTCTGTATTTACTTATCCCCTCACCACTGTACCTTTCCCCCTCACCTCTGTATTTACTTATCCCCTCACCATTGTACCTTTCCCCCTCACCTCTGTATTTACTTATCCCTCACCACTGTACCTTTCTCCCTCACCTCTATTTACTTATCCCCTCACCACTGTACCTTTCCCCCTCACCTCTGTATTTACTTATCCTCTCACCTCTGTACCATTCCCCCTCACCTCTGTATTTACTTATCCTCTCACCACTGTACCTTACCCCTCACCTCTGTATTTACTTATCCTCTCACCTCTGTACCTTTCCCACTCACCTCTGTATTTACTTATCCTCTCACCTCTGTATTTACTTATCCCCTCACCACTGTACCTTTCCCCTCACCTCTGTATTTACTTATCCTCTCACCATTGTACCATTCCCCCCACCTCTGTATTTACTTATCCTCTCACCTCTGTATTTACTTATCCCCTCACCACTGTACCTTTCCCCCTCACCTCTGTATTTACTTATCCTCTCACCTCTGTACCATTCCCCCTCTCCTCTGTATTTACTTATCATCTCACCACTGTACCTTTCCGATCACCTCTGTATTTACTTATCCTCTCACCACTGTACCTTACCCCTCACCTCTGTATTTACTTATCCTCTCACCATTGTACCATTCCCCCCACCTCTGTATTTACTTATACTCTCACCACTGTACCTTTCCCCCTCACCTCTGTATTTACTTTTCCTCTCACCTCTGTATTTACTTATCCTCTCACCACTGTACCTTCCCCTCACCTCTGTATTTACTTATCCTCTCACCACTGTACCTTTCCCCCTCACCTCTGTATTTACTTATCCTCTCACCTCTATATTTACTTATCCTCTCACCACTGTACCTTACCCCTCACCTCTGTATTTATTTATCCCCTCACCACTGTACCTTTCCCCTCACATCTGTATTTACTTATCCTCTCACCTCTGTACCTTTCCCCCTCACCTCTGTATTTACTTATCCTCTCACCACTGTACCTTTCCCCCTCACCTCTGTATTTACTTATCCTCTCACCTCTGTATTTACTTATCCCCTCACCACTGTACCTTTCGCCTCACATCTGTATTTACTTATCCTCTCACCACTGTACCTTTCCCCCACACCTCTGTATTTACTTATCCTCTCACCACTGTACCTTTCCCCCCTCACCTCTGTATTTACTTATCCTCTCACCTCTGTACCTTTCCCCCTCACCTCTGTATTTACTTAGCCTCTCACCACTGTACCTTTCCCCCTCACCTCTGTATTTACTTATCCTCTCACCTCTGTATTTACTTATCCCCTCACCACTGTACCTTTCGCCTCACATCTGTATTTACTTATTTCTCAGCACTGTACCTTTCCCCTCACCTCTGTATTTACTTATCCGCTCACCACTGTACCTTTCCCCCTCATCGCTGTATTTACTCATCCTCTCACCTCTGTACCTTTCCCCCTCTCCTCTGTATTTACTTATCCTCTCACCACTGTACCTTATCCATCACATCTGTATTTACTTATCCTCTCACCACTGTACCTTTTCCCCTCACCTCTGTATTTACTTATCCCCTCAACTCTGTATTTACTTATCCCCTCACCACTGTAACTTTCCCCCTCACCTCTGTATTTACTTATCCCCTCCCCATTGTACCTTTCCCCCTCACCTCTGTATTTACTTATCCCCTCACCTCTGTATTTACTTATCCTCTCACCACTGTACCTTTCCGCTCACCTCTGTATTTACTTATCCTCTCACCACTGTACCTTTCCCCCTCACCTCTGTATATACTTATCCCCTCACCACTGTACCTTACCCCTCACATCTATATTTACTTATCCTCTCACCACTGTAATTACTTATCCTCTCACCACTGTACATTTCCCCTCACCTCTGAATTTACTTATCCTCTCACCTCTGTATTTACTTATCCTCTCACCACTGTACATTTCCCCTCACCTCTGTATTTACTTATCCTCTCACCACTGTACCTTACCCCTCACCTCTGAATTTACTTATCCTCTCACCTCTGTATTTACTTATCCTCTCACCTCTGTATCTTTCCCCTCACCTCTGTATTTACTTATCCTCTCACCTCTGTATTTACTTATCCTCTCACCACTTTACCTTTCCCCTCAACTCTGTATTTACTTATCCACTCACCTCTGTACCTTTCCCCCGCACCTCTGTATTTACTTATCCTCTCACCACTGTACCTTTCCCCCTCACCTCTGTATTTACTTATCCCCTCACCACTGTACCTTTCCCCCTCATCTCTGTATATACTTATCCCCTCACCACTGTACCTTTCCCCCTCACCTCTGTATTTACTTATCCCCTCACCACTGTACCTTTCTCCCTCACCTCTATTTACTTATCCCCTCACCTCTGTAGCTTCCCCCCTCACCTCTGTATTTACTTATCCTCTCACCACTGTACCTTTCCCCCTCACCTCTGTATTTACTTATCCCCTCACCACTGTACCTTTCCCCCACACCTCTATATTTACTTATCCTCTCACCACTGTACCTTTCCCCTCACATCTGTATTTACTTATCCTCTCACCACTGTACCTTTCCCCCTCACCTCTGTATTTACTTATCCTCTCTCCTCTGTACCTTTCCCCCTCAACTCTGTATTTACTTATCCTCTCACCACTGTACCTTATCCCTCACATCTGTATTTACTTATCCTCTCACCACTGTACCTTTTCCCCTCACCTCTGTATTTACTTATCACCTCACCTCTGTATTTACTTATCCCCTCACCACTGTACCTTTCCCCCTCACCTCTGTATTTACTTATCCCCTCACCATTGTACCTTTCCCCCTCACCTCTGTATTTACTTATCCCTCACCACTGTACCTTTCTCCCTCACCTCTATTTACTTATCCCCTCACCACTGTACCTTTCCCCCTCACCTCTGTATTTACTTATCCTCTCACCTCTGTACCATTCCCCCTCACCTCTGTATTTACTTATCATCTCACCACTGTACTTTTCTGATCACCTCTGTATTCACTTATAATCTCACCATTGTACCTTTCCCCCTCACCTCTGTATTTACTTATCCTCTCACCACTGTACCTTACCCCTCACCTCTGTATTTACTTATCCTCTCACCTCTGTACCTTTCCCACTCACCTCTGTATTTACTTATCCTCTCACCTCTGTATTTACTTATCCCCTCACCACTGTACCTTTCCCCTCACCTCTGTATTTACTTATCCTCTCATTATTGTACCATTCCCCCCACCTCTGTATTTACTTATCCTCTCACCTCTGTATTTACTTATCCCCTCACCACTGTACCTTTCCCCTCACCTCTGTATTTACTTATCCTCTCACCATTGTACCATTCCCCCCACCTCTGTATTTACTTATCCTCTCACCTCTGTACCATTCCCCCTCACCTCTGTATTTACTTATCATCTCACCACTGTACATTTCCGATCACGTCTGTATTTACTTATCCTCTCACCACTGTACCTTACCCCTCACCTCTGTATTTACTTATCCTCTCACCTCTGTACCTTTCCCCCTCACCTCTGTATTTACTTATCCTCTCACCTCTGTATTTACTTATCCCCTCACCACTGTACCTTTCCCCCCACCTCTGTATTTACTGATACTCTCACCACTGTACCTTTCCCCCTCACCTCTGTATTTACTTTTCCTCTCACCTCTGTATTTACTTATCCTCTCACCACTGTACCTTTCCCCTCACCTCTGTATTTACTTATCCTCTCACCACTGTACCTTTCCCCCTCACCTCTGTATATACTTATCCCCTCACCACTGTACCTTACCCCTCACATCTGTATTTACTTATCCTCTCACCACTGTACCTTACCCCTCACCTCTGTATTTACTTATCCTCTCACCTCTGTATTTACTTATCCCCTCACCACTGTACCTTTCGCCTCACATCTGTATTTACTTATCCTCTCAGCACTGTACCTTTCCCCCTCACCTCTGTATTTACTTATCCTCTCACCACTGTACCTTTCCCCCTCATCGCTGTATTTACTCATCCTCTCACCTCTGTCCCTTTCCCCCTCTCCTCTGTATTTACTTATCCTCTCACCACTGTACCTTATCCCTCACATCTGTATTTACTTATCCTCTCACCACTGTACCTTTTCCCCTCACCTCTGTATTTACTTATCCCCTCACCTCTGTATTTACTTATCCCCTCACCACTGTACCTTTCCCCCTCACCTCTGTATATACTTATCCTCTCACCACTGTACCTTACCCCTCACCTCTGTATTTAGTTATCCTCTCACCTCTGTACCTTTCCCCCTCACCTCTGTATTTACTTATCCTCTCTCGTCTGTATATACTTATCCTCTCACCATTGTACCATTCCCCCAACCACTGTATTTACTTATACTCTCACCACTGTACCTTTCCCCCTCACCTCTGTATTTACTTTTCCTCTTACCTCTGTATTTACTTATCCTCTCACCACTGTACCTTTCCCCTCACCTCTGTATTTACTTATCCTCTCACCACTGTACCTTTCCCCCTCACCTCTGTATATACTTATCCCCTCACCACTGTACCTTACCCCTCACATCTATATTTACTTATCCTCTCACCACTGTAATTACTTATCCTCTCACCACTGTACATTTCACCTCACCTCTGAATTTACTTATCCTCTCACCTCTGTATTTACTTATCCTCTCACCACTGTACATTTCCCCTCACATCTGTATTTAGTTATCCTCTCACCTCTGTATTTACTTATCCTCTCACCATTGTACATTTCCCCTCACCTCTGTATTTACTTATCCTCTCACCACTGTACCTTACCCCTCACCTCTGAATTTACTTATCCTCTGACCTCTGTATTTACTTATCCTCTCACCTCTGTACCTTTCCCCTCACCTCTGTATTTACTTATCCACTCACCTCTGTACCTTTCCCCCGCACCTCTGTATTTACTTATCCTCTCACCACTGTACCATTCCCCCTCACCTCTGCATTTACTTATCCCCTCACCACTGTACCTTTCCCCCTCATCTCTGTATATACTTATCCCCTCACCACTGTACCTTTCCCCCTCACCTCTGTATTTACTTATCCCCTCACCACTGTACCTTTCTCCCTCACCTCTATTTACTTATCCCCTCACCTCTGTAGCTTCCCCCCTCACCTCTGTATTTACTTATCCTCTCACCACTGTACCTTTCCCCCACACCTCTATATATACTTATCCTCTCACCACTGTACCTTTCCCCTCACATCTGTATTTACTTATCCTCTCACCACTGTACCTTTCCCCCTCACCTCTGTATTTACTTATCCTCTCACCTCTGTACCTTTCCCCCTCAACTCTGTATTTACTTATCCTCTCACCACTGTACCTTATCCCTCACATCTGTATTTACTTATCCTCTCACCACTGTACCTTTTCCCCTCACCTCTGTATTTACTTATCCCCTCACCTCTGTATTTACTTATCCCCTCACCACTGTACCTTTCCCCCTCACCTCTGTATTTACTTATCCCCTCACCATTGTACCTTTCCCCCTCACCTCTGTAATTACTTATCCCCTCACCACTGTACCTTTCTCCCTCACCTCTATTTACTTATCCCCTCACCACTGTACCTTTCCCCCTCACCTCTGTATTTACTTATCCTCTCACCTCTGTACCATTCCCCCTCACCTCTGTATTTACTTATCATCTCACCACTGTACTTTTCCGATCACCTCTGTATTTACTTATCCTCTCACCATTGTACCTTTCCCCCTCACCTCTGTATTTACTTATCCTCTCACCACTGTACCTTACCCCTCACCTCTGTATTTACTTATCCTCTCACCTCTGTACCTTTCCCCCTCACCTCTGTATTTACTTATCCTCTCACCTCTGTAATTACTTATCCCCTCACCACTGTACCTTTCCCCTCACCTCTGTATTTACTTATCCTCTCACCATTGTACCATTCCCCACACCTCTGTATTTACTTATACTCTCACCACTGTACCTTTCCCCCTCACCTCTGTATTTACTTTTCCTCTCACCTCTGTATTTACTTATCTTCTCACCATTGTACCTTTCCCCTCACCTCTGTATTTACTTATCCTCTCACCAGTGTACCTTTCCCCCTCACCTCTGTATATACTTATCCCCTCACCACTGTACCTTACCCCTCACATCTGTATGTACTTATCCTCTCACCACTGTACCTTTCCCCTCACCTCTGTATTTACTTAGCCTCTCACCTCTGTATTTACTTATCCCCTCACCACTGTACCTTTCCCCTCACATCTGTATTTACTTATCCTCTCACCACTGTACCTTTCCCCCTCACCTCTGTATTTACTTATCCTCTCACCACTGTACCTTTCCCCCTCACCACTGTATTTACTTATCCTCTCACCTCTGTACCTTTCCCCCTCACCTCTGTATTTACTTATCCTCTCACCACTGTACCTTATCCCTCACATCTGTATTTACTTATCCTCTCACCACTGTACCTTTTCCCCTCACCTCTGTATTTACTTATCCCCTCAAGTCTGTATTTACTTATCCCCTCACCACTGTACCTTTCCCCATCACCTCTGTATTTACTTATCCCCTCACTATTGTACATTTCCCCCTCACCTCTGTATTTACTTATCCTCTCACCTGTGTACCATTCCCCCTCACCTCTGTATTTACTTATACTCTCACCTCTGTATTTACTTATCCCCTCACCACTGTACCTTTCCCCTCACCTCTGTATTTACTTATCCTCTCACCATTGTACCATTCCCCCCACCTCTGTATTTACTTATACTCTCACCACTGTACCTTTCCAACTCACCTCTGTATTTACTTTTCCTCTCACCTCTGTATTTACTTATCCTCTCACCACTGTACCTTTCCCCTCACCTCTGTATTTACTTATCCTCTCACCACTGTACCTTTCCCCCTCACCTCTGTATTTACTTATCCTCTCACCTCTGTATTTACTTATCCTCTCACCACTGTACCTTACCCCTCACCTCTGTATTTACTTATCCCCTCACCACTGTACCTTTCCCCTCACATCTGTATTTACTTATCCTCTCACCACTGTACCTTTCCCCCTCACCACTGTATTTACTTATCCTCTCACCTCTGTACCTTTCCCCCTCACCTCTGTATTTACTTATCCTCTCACCACTGTACCTTATCCCTCACATCTGTATTTACTTATCCTCTCACCACTGTACCTTTTCCCCTCACCTCTGTATTTACTTATCCCCTCAAGTCTGTTTTTACTTATCCCCTCACCACTGTACCTTTCCCCATCACCTCTGTATTTACTTATCCCCTCACCATTGTACATTTCCCCCTCACCTCTGTATTTACTTATCCTCTCACCTGTGTACCATTCCCCCTCACCTCTGTATTTACTTATACTCTCACCTCTGTATTTACTTATCCCCTCACCACTGTACCTTTCCCCTCACCTCTGTATTTACTTATCCTCTCACCATTGTACCATTCCCCCCACCTCTGTATTTACTTATACTCTCACCACTGTACCTTTCCCCCTCACCTCTGTATTTACTTTTCCTCTCACCCCTGTATTTACTTATCCTCTCACCACTGTACCTTTCCCCTCACCTCTGTATTTACTTATCCTCTCACCACTGTACCTTTCCCCCTCACCTCTGTATTTACTTATCCTCTCACCTCTGTATTTACTTATCCTCTCACCACTGTACCTTACCCCTCACCTCTGTATTTACTTATCCCCTCACCACTGTACCTTTCCCCTCACATCTGTATTTACTTATCCTCTCACCACTGTACCTTTCCCCCACACCTCTGTATTTACTTATCCTCTCACCACTGTACCTTTCCCCCCTCACCGCTGTATTTACTTATCCTCTCACCTCTGTACCTTTCCCCCTCACCTCTGTATTTACTTATCCTCTCACCACTGTACCTTTCCCCCACACCTCTGTATTTACTTATCCTCTCACCACTGTACCTTTCCCCCCTCACCGCTGTATTTACTTATCCTCTCAACTCTGTACCTTTCCCCCTCACCTCTGTATTTACTTATCCTCTCACCACTGTACCTTATCCCTCACATCTGTATTTACTTATCCTCTCACCACTGTACATTTCCCCCTCACCTCTGTATTTACTTATCCTCTCACCTCTGTATTTACTTATCCCCTCACCACTGTACCTTTCGCCTCACATCTGTATTTACTTATCCTCTCAGCACTGTACCTTTCCCTCTCACCTCTGTATTTACTTATCCGCTCACCACTGTACCTTTCCCCCTCATCGCTGTATTTACTTATCCTCTCACCACTGTACCTTATCCCTCACATCTGTATTTACTTATCCTCTCACCACTGTACATTTCCCCCTCACCTCTGTATTTACTTATCCTCTCACCTCTGTATTTACTTATCCCCTCACCACTGTACCTTTCGCCTCACATCTGTATTTACTTATCTTCTCACCACTGTACCTTTCCCCCTCACCTCTGTATTTACTTATCCCCTCCCCATTGTACCTTTCCCCCTCACCTCTGTATTTACTTATCCCCTCACCTCTGTATTTACTTATCCTCTCACCACTGTACCTTTCCGCTCACCTCTGTATTTACTTATCCTCTCACCACTGTACCTTTCCCCCTCACCTCTGTATATATTTATCCCCTCACCACTGTACCTTACCCCTCACATCTATATTTACTTATCCTCTCAACACTGTAATTACTTATCCTCTCACCACTGTACATTTCCCCTCACCTCTGAATTTACTTATCCTCTCACCTCTGTATTTACTTATCCTCTCACCACTGTACATTTCCCCTCACCTCTGTATTTACTTATCCTCTCACCACTGTACCTTACCCCTTACCTCTGAATTTACTTATCCTCTCACCTCTGTATTTACTTATCCTCTCACCTCTGTATCTTTCCCCTCACCTCTGTATTTACTTATCCTCTCACCTCTGTATTTACTTATCCTCTCACCACTTTACCTTTCCCCTCAACTCTGTATTTACTTATCCACTCACCTCTGTACCTTTCCCACGCACCTCTGTATTTACTTATCCTCTCACCACTGTACCTTTCCCCCTCACCTCTGTATTTACTTATCCCCTCACCACTGTACCTTTCCCCCTCATCTCTGTATATACTTATCCCCTCACCACTCTACCTTTCCCCCTCACCTCTGTATTTACTTATCCCCTCACCACTGTACCTTTCTCCCTCACCTCTATCTACTTATCCCCTCACCTCTGTAGCTTCCCCCCTCACCTCTGTATTTACTTATCCTCTCACCACTGTACCTTTCCCCCTCACCTCTGTATTTACTTATCCCCTCACCACTGTATCTTTCCCCCACACCTCTATATTTACTTATCCTCTCACCACTGTACCTTTCCCCTCACATCTGTATTTACTTATCCTCTCACCACTGTACCTTTCCCCCTCACCTCTATATTTACTTATCCTCTCTCCTCTGTACCTTTCCCCCTCAACTCTGTATTTACTTATCCTCTCACCACTGTACCTTATCCCTCACATCTGTATTTACTTATCCTCTCACCACTGTACCTTTTCCCCTCACCTCTGTATTTACTTATTCCCTCACCTCTGTATTTACTTATCCCCTCACCACTGTACCTTTCCCCCTCACCTCTGTATTTACTTATCCCCTCACCATTGTACCTTTCCCCCTCACCTCTGTATTTACTTATCCCTCACCACTGTACCTTTCTCCCTCACCTCTATTTACTTATCCCCTCACCACTGTACCTTTCCCCCTCACCTCTGTATTTACTTATCCTCTCACCTCTGTACCATTCCCCCTCACCTCTGTATTTACTTATCCTCTCACCACTGTACCTTACCCCTCACCTCTGTATTTACTTATCCTCTCACCTCTGTACCTTTCCCACTCACCTCTGTATTTACTTATCCTCTCACCTCTGTATTTACTTATCCCCTCACCACTGTACCTTTCCCCTCACCTCTGTATTTACTTATCCTCTCACCATTGTACCATTCCCCCCACCTCTGTATTTACTTATCCTCTCACCTCTGTATTTACTTATCCCCTCACCACTGTACCTTTCCCCCTCACCTCTGTATTTACTTATCCTCTCACCTCTGTACCATTCCCCCTCTCCTCTGTATTTACTTATCATCTCACCACTGTACCTTTCCGATCACCTCTGTATTTACTTATCCTCTCACCACTGTACCTTACCCCTCACCTCTGTATTTACTTATCCTCTCACCATTGTACCATTCCCCCCACCTCTGTATTTACTTATACTCTCACCACTGTACCTTTCCCCCTCACCTCTGTATTTACTTTTCCTCTCACCTCTGTATTTACTTATCCTCTCACCACTGTACCTTCCCCTCACCTCTGTATTTACTTATCCTCTCACCACTGTACCTTTCCCCCTCACCTCTGTATTTACTTATCCTCTCACCTCTATATTTACTTATCCTCTCACCACTGTACCTTACCCCTCACCTCTGTATTTATTTATCCCCTCACCACTGTACCTTTCCCCTCACATCTGTATTTACTTATCCTCTCACCTCTGTACCTTTCCCCCTCACCTCTGTATTTACTTATCCTCTCACCACTGTACCTTTCCCCCTCACCTCTGTATTTACTTATCCTCTCACCTCTGTATTTACTTATCCCCTCACCACTGTACCTTTCGCCTCACATCTGTATTTACTTATCCTCTCACCACTGTACCTTTCCCCCACACCTCTGTATTTACTTATCCTCTCACCACTGTACCTTTCCCCCCTCACCTCTGTATTTACTTATCCTCTCACCTCTGTACCTTTCCCCCTCACCTCTGTATTTACTTAGCCTCTCACCACTGTACCTTTCCCCCTCACCTCTGTATTTACTTATCCTCTCACCTCTGTATTTACTTATCCCCTCACCACTGTACCTTTCGCCTCACATCTGTATTTACTTATTTCTCAGCACTGTACCTTTCCCCTCACCTCTGTATTTACTTATCCGCTCACCACTGTACCTTTCCCCCTCATCGCTGTATTTACTCATCCTCTCACCTCTGTACCTTTCCCCCTCTCCTCTGTATTTACTTATCCTCTCACCACTGTACCTTATCCATCACATCTGTATTTACTTATCCTCTCACCACTGTACCTTTTCCCCTCACCTCTGTATTTACTTATCCCCTCAACTCTGTATTTACTTATCCCCTCACCACTGTAACTTTCCCCCTCACCTCTGTATTTACTTATCCCCTCCCCATTGTACCTTTCCCCCTCACCTCTGTATTTACTTATCCCCTCACCTCTGTATTTACTTATCCTCTCACCACTGTACCTTTCCGCTCACCTCTGTATTTACTTATCCTCTCACCACTGTACCTTTCCCCCTCACCTCTGTATATACTTATCCCCTCACCACTGTACCTTACCCCTCACATCTATATTTACTTATCCTCTCACCACTGTAATTACTTATCCTCTCACCACTGTACATTTCCCCTCACCTCTGAATTTACTTATCCTCTCACCTCTGTATTTACTTATCCTCTCACCACTGTACATTTCCCCTCACCTCTGTATTTACTTATCCTCTCACCACTGTACCTTACCCCTCACCTCTGAATTTACTTATCCTCTCACCTCTGTATTTACTTATCCTCTCACCTCTGTATCTTTCCCCTCACCTCTGTATTTACTTATCCTCTCACCTCTGTATTTACTTATCCTCTCACCACTTTACCTTTCCCCTCAACTCTGTATTTACTTATCCACTCACCTCTGTACCTTTCCCCCGCACCTCTGTATTTACTTATCCTCTCACCACTGTACCTTTCCCCCTCACCTCTGTATTTACTTATCCCCTCACCACTGTACCTTTCCCCCTCATCTCTGTATATACTTATCCCCTCACCACTGTACCTTTCCCCCTCACCTCTGTATTTACTTATCCCCTCACCACTGTACCTTTCTCCCTCACCTCTATTTACTTATCCCCTCACCTCTGTAGCTTCCCCCCTCACCTCTGTATTTACTTATCCTCTCACCACTGTACCTTTCCCCCTCACCTCTGTATTTACTTATCCCCTCACCACTGTACCTTTCCCCCACACCTCTATATTTACTTATCCTCTCACCACTGTACCTTTCCCCTCACATTTGTATTTACTTATCCTCTCACCACTGTACCTTTCCCCCTCACCTCTGTATTTACTTATCCTCTCTCCTCTGTACCTTTCCCCCTCAACTCTGTATTTACTTATCCTCTCACCACTGTACCTTATCCCTCACATCTGTATTTACTTATCCTCTCACCACTGTACCTTTTCCCCTCACCTCTGTATTTACTTATCACCTCACCTCTGTATTTACTTATCCCCTCACCACTGTACCTTTCCCCCTCACCTCTGTATTTACTTATCCCCTCACCATTGTACCTTTCCCCCTCACCTCTGTATTTACTTATCCCTCACCACTGTACCTTTCTCCCTCACCTCTATTTACTTATCCCCTCACCACTGTACCTTTCCCCCTCACCTCTGTATTTACTTATCCTCTCACCTCTGTACCATTCCCCCTCACCTCTGTATTTACTTATCATCTCACCACTGTACTTTTCTGATCACCTCTGTATTCACTTATAATCTCACCATTGTACCTTTCCCCCTCACCTCTGTATTTACTTATCCTCTCACCACTGTACCTTACCCCTCACCTCTGTATTTACTTATCCTCTCACCTCTGTACCTTTCCCACTCACCTCTGTATTTACTTATCCTCTTACCTCTGTATTTACTTATCCCCTCACCACTGTACCTTTCCCCTCACCTCTGTATTTACTTATCCTCTCATTATTGTACCATTCCCCCCCACCTCTGTATTTACTTATCCTCTCACCTCTGTATTTACTTATCCCCTCACCACTGTACCCTTTCCCCCTCACCTCTGTATTTACTTATCCCCTCACCATTGTACCTTTCCCCCCTCACCTCTGTATTTACTTATCCTCTCACCTCTGTACCATTCCCCCTCACCTCTGTATTTACTTATCATCTCACCACTGTACTTTTCCGATCACCTCTGTATTCACTTATCCTCTCACCATTGTACCTTTCCCCCTCACCTCTGTATTTACTTATCCTCTCACCACTGTACCTTACCCCTCACCTCTGTATTTACTTATCCTCTCACCTCTGTACCTTTCCCCACTCACCTCTGTATTTACTTATCCTCTCACCTATGTATTTACTTATCCCCTCACCACTGTACCTTTCCCCTCACCTCTGTATTTACTTATCCTCTCACCATTGTACCATTCCCCCCACCTCTGTATTTACTTATCCTCTCACCTCTGTACCATTCCCCCTCACCTCTGTATTTACTTATCATCTCACCACTGTACATTTCCGATCACGTCTGTATTTACTTATCCTCTCACCACTGTACCTTACCCCTCACCTCTGTATTTACTTATCCTCTCACCTCTGTACCTTTCCCCTCACCTCTGTATTTACTTATCCTCTCACCTCTGTATTTACTTATCCCCTCACCACTGTACCTTTCCCCCCACCTCTGTATTTTACTGATACTCTCACCACTGTACCTTTCCCCCTCACCTCTGTATTTACTTTTCCTCTCACCTCTGTATTTACTTATCCTCTCACCACTGTACCTTTCCCCTCACCTCTGTATTTACTTATCCTCTCACCACTGTACCTTTCCCCCTCACCTCTGTATATACTTATCCCCTCACCACTGTACCTTACCCCTCACATCTGTATTTACTTATCCTCTCACCACTGTACCTTACCCCTCACCTCTGTATTTACTTATCCTCTCACCTCTGTATTTACTTATCCCCTCACCACTGTACCTTTCGCCTCACATCTGTATTTACTTATCCTCTCAGCACTGTACCTTTCCCCCTCACCTCTGTATTTACTTATCCTCTCACCACTGTACCTTTCCCCCTCATCGCTGTATTTACTCATCCTCTCACCTCTGTCCCTTTCCCCCTCTCCTCTGTATTTACTTATCCTCTCACCACTGTACCTTATCCCTCACATCTGTATTTACTTATCCTCTCACCACTGTACCTTTTCCCCTCACCTCTGTATTTACTTATCCCCTCACCTCTGTATTTACTTATCCCCTCACCACTGTACCTTTCCCCCTCACCTCTGTATATACTTATCCTCTCACCACTGTACCTTACCCCTCACCTCTGTATTTAGTTATCCTCTCACCTCTGTACCTTTCCCCTTCACCTCTGTATTTACTTATCCTCTCTCGTCTGTATATACTTATCCTCTCACCATTGTACCATTCCCCCAACCACTGTATTTACTTATACTCTCTCACCACTGTACCTTTCCCCCTCACCTCTGTATTTACTTTTCCTCTTACCTCTGTATTTACTTATCCTCTCACCACTGTACCTTTCCCCTCACCTCTGTATTTACTTATCCTCTCACCACTGTACCTTTCCCCCTCACCTCTGTATATACTTATCCCCTCACCACTGTACCTTACCCCTCACATCTATATTTACTTATCCTCTCACCACTGTAATTACTTATCCTCTCACCACTGTACATTTCACCTCACCTCTGAATTTACTTATCCTCTCACCTCTGTATTTACTTATCCTCTCACCACTGTACATTTCCCCTCACATCTGTATTTAGTTATCCTCTCACCTCTGTATTTACTTATCCTCTCACCATTGTACATTTCCACTCACCTCTGTATTTACTTATCCTCTCACCACTGTACCTTACCCCTCACCTCTGAATTTACTTATCCTCTCACCTCTGTATTTACTTATCCTCTCACCTCTGTACCTTTCCCCTCACCTCTGTATTTACTTATCCACTCACCTCTGTACCTTTCCCCCGCACCTCTGTATTTACTTATCCTCTCACCACTGTACCATTCCCCCTCACCTCTGCATTTACTTATCCCCTCACCACTGTACCTTTCCCCCTCATCTCTGTATATACTTATCCCCTCACCACTGTACCTTTCCCCCTCACCTCTGTATTTACTTATCCCCTCACCACTGTACCTTTCTCCCTCACCTCTATTTACTTATCCCCTCACCTCTGTAGCTTCCCCCCTCACCTCTGTATTTACTTATCCTCTCACCACTGTACCTTTCCCCCACACCTCTATATTTACTTATCCTCTCACCACTGTACCTTTCCCCTCACATCTGTATTTACTTATCCTCTCACCACTGTACCTTTCCCCCTCACCTCTGTATTTACTTATCCTCTCACCTCTGTACCTTTCCCCCTCAACTCTGTATTTACTTATCCTCTCACCACTGTACCTTATTCCCTCACATCTGTATTTACTTATCCTCTCACCACTGTACCTTTTCCCCTCACCTCTGTATTTACTTATCCCCTCACCTCTGTATTTACTTATCCCCTCACCACTGTACCTTTCCCCCCTCACCTCTGTATTTTACTTATCCCCTCACCATTGTACCTTTCCCCCTCACCTCTGTAATTACTTATCCCCTCACCACTGTACCTTTCTCCCTCACCTCTATTTACTTATCCCCTCACCACTGTACCTTTCCCCCCTCACCTCTGTATTTACTTATCCTCTCACCTCTGTACCATTCCCCCTCACCTCTGTATTTACTTATCATCTCACCACTGTACTTTTTCCGATCACCTCTGTATTTACTTATCCTCTCACCATTGTACCTTTCCCCCTCACCTCTGTATTTACTTATCCTCTCACCACTGTACCTTACCCCTCACCTCTGTATTTACTTATCCTCTCACCTCTGTACCTTTCCCCCTCACCTCTGTATTTACTTATCCTCTCACCTCTGTAATTACTTATCCCCCTCACCACTGTACCTTTCCCCTCACCTCTGTATTTACTTATCCTCTCACCATTGTACCATTCCCCACACCTCTGTATTTACTTATACTCTCACCACTGTACCTTTCCCCCTCACCTCTGTATTTACTTTTCCTCTCACCTCTGTATTTACTTATCTTCTCACCATTGTACCTTTCCCCTCACCTCTGTATTTACTTATCCTCTCACCAGTGTACCTTTCCCCCTCACCTCTGTATATACTTATCCCCTCACCACTGTACCTTACCCCCTCACATCTGTATGTACTTATCCTCTCACCACTGTACCTTTCCCCTCACCTCTGTATTTACTTAGCCTCTCACCTCTGTATTTACTTATCCCCTCACCACTGTACCTTTCCCCTCACATCTGTAGTTACTTATCCTCTCACCACTGTACCTTTCCCCCCTCACCTCTGTATTTACTTATCCTCTCACCACTGTACCTTTCCCCCTCACCACTGTATTTACTTATCCTCTCACCTCTGTACCTTTCCCCCTCACCTCTGTATTTACTTATCCTCTCACCACTGTACCTTATCCCTCACATCTGTATTTACTTATCCTCTCACCACTGTACCTTTTCCAATCACCTCTGTATTTACTTATCCCCCTCACCTCTGTATTTACTTATCCCCTCACCACTGTACCTTTCCCCCTCACCTCTGTATTTACTTATCCCCCTCACCATTGTACATTTCCCCCTCACCTCTGTATTTACTTATCCTCTCACC
>JAUIMM010003607.1:0-59878 GCA_031769625.1 Taudactylus pleione
ATGGTGTATAGAGTTACATAGTATAGAATATGGTGTATAATGGGTACATAGTCTAGAATGTGGTGTATAATGGTACCTAGAATATGGATTATAGTGGTACATAGTATAGATTGTGGTGTAGAGCTGTAAAGTGGTACATAGTATAGAAAATGGTATATAGAGGTACATAGTATAGAATATGGTGTATGAGTGGTACATAGTATAGGATGTGGTGTAGAGCTGTATAGTGGTACATAGTATAGAATGTGGTGTATGGTGGTATATAGTATAGAATATAGTGTATAGAGGCACATAGTTTAGAATATGGTGTATAGTGGTACATAGTATAGAATGTTGTGTATAGTGGTACATAGTATAGAATGTGGTGTATAGAGGTATATAGTAATGTGGTGTATAGAGGTATATAGTATAGAATATGGTGTAAAGTGATACATAGTCTAGAATTTGGTGTATAGTGGTACATAGTATAGAATGTGGTGTAGAGCTGAATAGTGGTACATAGTATAGAATATGGTGTATAGTTGTACATAGTATAGAATGTGGTATATAGTGGTACATAGTATAGAATGTGGTGTATAGCTGTATAATGGTACATAGTACAGAATGTGGTGTATAGTGTTACATAGTATAGAATATGGTGTATAGTGGTACATAGTATAGAATGTGGTGTATTGTAGTATATAGTATAGAATACGGTGTAGAGCTGTATAGTGGTACATAGTATAGAATATGGTGTAGAGGTGTATAGTGGTACACAATATAGAATATGTTGTATAGTGGTACATAGTATAGAATGTGGTGTAGAGCTCTATAGTGGTACATAGTATAGAATATGGTGTATAGTGGTACATTGTATAGAATGTGATTTGGAGCTGTATAATGGTACATAGTATAGAATGTGGTATAAAGCTGTATAGTGGTACATAGTATAGAATATGGTGTATAGTGGTATATAGTATAGAATATGGTACAGAGCTCTATTGTGGTATATAGTACAGAATATGGTGTAGAGCTGTATAGTTTTACATAGTATAGAATGTGGTGTATAGTGGTATATAGTATAGAATATGGTATATAGAGGTACAAAGTATAGAATATGGTGTTTAGTGGTGCATAGTATAGAATGTGGTATATAGTGGTACATAGTATAGAATGTGGTGTATAGAGGTACATAGTATAGAATATAGTGTATAGTGGTACATAGTATAGAATATGGTGTATAGTGGTACATAGTATAGAATGTGGTGTAGAGCTGTATAGTGGTGCATAGTATAGAATGTGGTGTATAGTTGTACATAGTATAGAATATGGTGTATAGTGGTACATAGTATAGAATGTGGTGTAGAGCTGTACAGTGGTACATAGTATAGATTGTGGTGTAGAGCTGTAAAGTGGTACATAGTATAGAAAATGGTATATAGAGGTACATAGTATAGAATATGGTGTATAGTGGTACATAGTATAGGATGTGGTGTAGAGCTGTATAGTGGTACATAGTATAGAATGTGGTGTATGGTGGTATATAGTATAGAATATAGTGTATAGTGGTACATAGTATAGAATGTGGTGTATAGAGGTATATAGTATAGAATATGGTGTAAAGTGATACATAGTCTAGAATTTGGTGTATAGTGGTACATAGTATAGAATGTGGTGTAGAGCTGAATAGTGGTACATAGTATAGAATATGGTGTATAGTGGTACATAGTATAGAATGTGGTGTAGTGCTGTATAGTGTTACATAGTATGTGATGTATAGTGCTACATAGTATAGAATATGGTGTATAGTGGTACTTAGTATAGAATGTGGTCTATAGCAGTATAGAGTATAGAATATGGTGTAGAGCTGTACAGTTGTACATAGTATAGAATGTGGTATAGTGCTGTATAGTGGTACATAGCATTGAATATGGTGTAGAGGTGTATAGTGGTACATAGTATAGAATATGGTGTATAGTGGTAAATAGTATAGAGTATATTGTAGAGCTGTATAATGGTTCATAGTATAGAATATGGTGTATAGTGGTACATAGTATAGAATATGGGGTAGAGCTGTATAGTTGTATATATTATAGAATATGGTGTATAGTGGTACATTGTATAGAATATGCTTAATAGTGGTATATAGTATAGAATATGGTGTTTAGAGGTAAATAGTATAGAATATGGTGAAAAAAGGTAAATATTATAGAATATGGTGTATAGTGGTACATAGTCTAGAATGTGGTGTATAGTGGTACATAGAATATGGTGTATAGTGGAACATTGTATAGAATGTGGTGTAGAGATGTATAGTGGTACATAGTATAGAGTATGGTGTATAGTGGTACATAGTATAGAATGTGGTGAAGAGCTGTATAGTGGAACATAGTATAGAATATGGTGTATTGTGGAACATAGTATAGAATGTGGTATATATTGGTACATATTATAGAATGTGGTGTAGAGCTGTATAATGGTACATAGTATAGAATGTGGTGTATAGTGTTACATAGTATAGAATATGGTGTATAGTGGTATATAGTATAGAATATGGTGTATAGTTGTTTATAGTATAAAATATGGTGTATAGAGGTACATAGTATAGAATATGGTGTATAGAGTTACATAGTATAGAATATGGTGTATAATGGTACATAGTCTAGAATGTGGTGTATAATGGTACATAGAATATGGAGTATAGTGGTACATAGTATTGAATGTGGTGTAGTTGGTACATAGTAATGAATGTGGTATAGAGCTGTATAGTTTTACATAGTATAGAATATGTTGTATAGTGGTACATAGTATAGAATGTGGTGTAGAGCTGTATAGTGGTACATAGTATAGAATATTTTGTATAGTGGTACATAGTATAGAATGTGGTGTATAGTGGTACATAGTATAGAATGTGGTGTATAGAGGTACATAGTATAGAATATGGTGTATAGTGGTACATAGTCTAGAATATGGTGTATAGTGTTACATAGTCTAGAATATGGTGTATAGTGGTAGATAGAATATGAAGTATAGTGGTACATAGTATTGAATGTGGTGTAGAGCTGTATAGTGGTGCATAGTATAGAATATGGTGTATAGTGGTACATAGTATAGAATGTGGTGTAGAGCTGTATAGTTTTACATAGTATAGAATTTGTTGTATAGTTGTACATAGTATAGAATGTGGTGTAGAGCTGTATAGTGGTTACATAGTATAGAATATTGTGTATAGTGGTACATAGTATAGAATGTGTTTTAGAGCTGTATAATGGTACATAGTATAGAATGTTGTATAAAGCTGTATAGTGGTACATAGTATAGAATATGGTGTATAGTTGTATATAGTATAGAATATGGTATAGAGCTCCATTGTGGTACATAGTATAGAATATGGTGTAGAGCTGTATATTGTTACATAGTTTAGAATATGGTGTATAGTGGTACATAGTATAGACTGTGGTGTAGAGCAGTATAGTGTTACATAGTATAGAATGTGGTGTATGGTGGTACATAGTATAGAATATCGGGTATAGAGGCACATAGTATAGAATATGGTGTATAGTGCTACACAGTATAGAATGTGGTGTATAGTGGTACATAGTATAGAATGTGGTGTATACAGGTACATAGTAAAGAAAATGGTGTATAGTGGTACATAGTCTAGAATATGGTGTATAGTGGTACATAGAATATGGTGTAAAGTGATACATAGTATAGAATATGGTGTATAGTCATACATAGTATACAATGTGGTGTAGAGCTTTATAGTGTTACATAGTATAGAATGTGGTGTATAGTGCTACATGGTATACAATATGGTGTATAGAGGTACATAGTATAGAATATGGTGTATAGTAGTACATAGTCTAGAATGTAGTGTATAGTGGTACATAGTATGGAATATGGTGTATAGTGGTACTTAGTATAGAATGTAGTCTATAGTAGTATATAGTATAGAATATGGTGTAGAGCTGTACAGTTGTACATAGTATAGAATGTGATATAGAGCTGTATAGTGGTACATAGCATAGAATATGGTGTAGAGGTGTATAGTGCTACATAGTATAGAATATGGTGTAAAGTGGTAAATAGTATAGAATATGGTGTAGAGCTGTATAGTGGTTCATAGTATAGAATATGGTGTATAGTGGTACATAGTAAAGAATGTGGTGTAGAGCTGTATAATGGTACATAGTATAGGATGTGGTGTATAGTGGTATATAGTATAGAATATGGTGTATAGAGGTACATAGTATAGAATATGGTGTATAGTTGTACATAGTCTAGAATGTAGTGTATAGTGGTACATAGTATGGAATATGGTGTTTAGTGGTACATAGTATAGAATGTGGTGTAGAGCTGAATAGTGGTACATAGTATAGAATATGGTTTAAAGCTGTATAGTGGTACACAGTATAGAATGTGGTATATAGTGGTACATATTATAGAATGTGGTGTAGAGCAGTATAATGGTACATAGTATAGAATGTGGTGTATAGTGTTACATAGTATAGAATTTGGTGTATAGTGGTTTATAGTATAGAATGTGGTGTATAGAAGTATATAGTATAGAATATGGTGTAGAGCAGTATAGTGGTACATAGTATAGAATATGGTGTAGAGGTGTATAGTGGTATATAGTATAGAATATGGTGTAAAGTTGTATATAGTATAGAATGTGGTGTAGAGCTGTAGAGTGGTTCATAGTATAGAAAATGGTGTAGAGTGTTACATGGTATAGAATATGGGGTAGAGCTGTATAGTGGTATATAGTATAGAATATGGTGTATAGTGGTATATAGTATAGAATATGGTGTATAGAGGTACATAGTATAGAATATGGTGTATAGAGTTACATAGTATAGCATATTGTGTATAATGGTACATAGTCTAGAATGTGGTATATAGTGGTACATAGAATATGGAGTATAGTGGTACATAATATAGAATGTGGTGTAGAGCTGTCTAGTGGTACATAGTATAGAATATGGTGTATAGTGGTACATAGTATAGAATGTGGTTTAGAGCTGTATAATGATTCATAGTATAGAATGTGGTATAAAGCTGTATAGTGCTACATAGTAAAGAATATGGTGTATAGTGGTATATAGTATAGAATATGGTATAGAGTTCTATTGTGGTACATAGTATAGAATATGGTGTAGAGCTGTATTTTGGTACATAGTATAGAATATGGTGTATAGTGGTTCATAGTATAGAATGTGGTGTAGAGCTGTATAGTGGTACATATTATAGAATGTGGTGTATGGTGGTACATAGTATAGAATATAGTGTATAGAGGCACATAGTATAGAATATGGTGTATAGTGGTACATAGTATAGAAAGTGGTGTATAGTGGTACATAGTATAGAATGTGGTGTATAGAGGTACATAGTATAGAATATGGTGTATAGTGGTACATATTATAGAATATGGTGTATAGTGTTACATAGTCTAGAATATGGTGTATAGTGGTACATAGAATATGATGTATAGTGGTACATAGTATAGCATGTGGTGTAAAGCTGTATAATGGTACATAGTATAGAATGTGGTGTATAGTGGTACATAGTATAGAATATGGTGTATAGTGGTACATAGTATAGAATATGGTGTATAGTGGTACATAGTACAGCATGTGGTGTAGAGCTGTATAGTGTTACATATTATAGATTGTGGTGTAGAGCTGTAAAGTGGTACATAGTATAGAAATTGGTGTATAGAGGTACACAGTATAGTATATGGTGTATAGTTTTACATAGTACAGAATGTGGTGTGGAGCTGTATAGTGGTACATAGTATAGATTGTTGTGTTTGGTGGTATATAGTGTAGAATATAGTGTATAGAGGCACATAGTATAGAATATGGTGTATAGTGGTACATAGTATAGAATATGGTGTATAGTGGTACATAGTATAGAATGTGGTGTATAGAGGTACATAGTATAGAATATGGTGTATAGTGGTACATAGTCTAGAATATGGTGTATAGTGGTACATAGAATATGATGTATAGTGGTACATAGTATAGAATGTGGTGTAGAGCTGAATAGTTGTACATAGTATAGAATATGGTGTATAGTCATATATAGTATAGAATGTGGTGTAGAGCTGTATAGTGTTACATAGTATAGAATGTGGTGTGTAGTGCTACATAGTATAGAATATTGTGTATAGTGGTACTTAGTATAGAAAGTAGTCTATAGTAGTATATAGTATAGAATATGGTGTAGAGCTGTACAGTTGTACATAGTATAGAATGTGGTATAGAGCTGTATAGTGGTACATAGCATAGAATATGGTGTAGACACGTGTTTAGTGCTACATAGTATAGAATATGGTGTAAAGTGGTAAATAGTATAGAATATGGTGTAGAGCTGCTATGTGGTTCATAGTATATTATATTGTGTATAGTGGTACATAGTATAGAATGTGGTGTAGAGCTGTATAATGGTACATAGTATAGGATGTGGTGTATAGTGGTATATAGTATAGAATATGGTGTATAGAGGTACATAGTATAGAATATGGTGTATAGAGTCACATAGTATAGCATATTGTGTATAATGGTACATAGTCTAGAATGTGGTGTATAGTGGTACATAGAATATGGAGTATAGTGGTACATAGTATAGAATGTGGTGTAGAGCTGTATAGTGGTACATAGTATAGAATATGGTTTAGAGCTGTATAGTGGTACATAGTATAGAATGTGGTATATAGTGGTACATATTATAGAATGTGGTGTAGAGCTGTATAGTGGTACATAGTATAGAATATGGTGTATAGTGGTACATAGTATAGAATGTGGTTTAGAGCTGTATAATGGTACATAGTATAGAATGTGGTATAAAGCTGTATAGTGGTACATAGTATATAATATGGTGTATAGTGGTATATAGTATAGAATATGGTATAGAGCTCTATTGTGGTACATAGTATAGAATATGGTGCAGAGCTGTATATTGGTACATAGTATAGAATATGGTGTATAGTGGTACATAGTATAGAATGTGGTGTAGAGCTGTATAGTGGTACATAGTATAGAATGTGGTGTATGGTGGTACATAGTATAGAATATAGTGTATAGAGGCACATAGTATAGAATATGGTGTATAGTGGTACATAGTATAGAATGTGGTGTATAGTGGTACATAGTATAGAATGTGGTGTATAGAGGTACATAGTATAGAATATGGTGTATAGTGGTACATAGTCTAGAATATGGTGTATAGTGTTATATAGTCTAGAATATGGTGTATAGTGGTTCATAGTATACAATGTGGTGTAGAGCTGTATAGTGGTACATATTACAGAATGTGGTGTAGAGCTGTATAATGGTACATAGTATAGAATGTGGTGTATAGTGCTACATAGTATAGAATATTGTGTATAGTGGTACTTAGTATCAAATGTGGTCTATAGTAGTATATAGTATAGAATATGGTGTAGAGCTGTACAGTTGTACATAGTATAGAATGTGGTATAGAGCTGTATAATGGTACATAGCATAGAATATGGTGTAGAGGTGTATAGTGCTACATAGGTTAGAATATGGTGTAAAGTGGTAAATAGTATAGAATATGGTGTAGAGCTTTATAGTGGTTCATAGTATAGAATATGTTGTATAGTGGTACATAGTATAGAATGTGGTGTAGAGCTGTATAATGGTACATAGTATAGGATGTGGTGTATAGTGGTATATAGTATGGAATATGGTGTATAGAGGTACATAGTATAGAATATGGTGTATAGTTGTACATAGCCTAGAATGTAGTGTATAGTGGTACATAGTATGGAATATGGTGTTTAGTGGTACATAGTATATAATGTGGTGTAGAGCTGTATAGTGGTACATAGTATAGAATATGGTTTAGAGCTGTATAGTGGTACATATTATAGAATGTGGTGTAGAGCTGTATAGTGGTACATAGTATAGAATATGGTGTATAGTGGTACATAGTATAGAATGTGGTGTAGAGCTGTATAATGGTACATAGTATAGGATGTGGTGTATAGTGGTATATAGTATGGAATATGGTGTATAGAGGTACATAGTATAGAATATGGTGTATAGTTGTACATAGCCTAGAATGTAGTGTATAGTGGTACATAGTATGGAATATGGTGTTTAGTGGTACATAGTATATAATGTGGTGTAGAGCTCTATAGTGGTACATAGTATAGAATATGGTTTAGAGCTGTATAGTGGTACATATTATAGAATGTGGTGTAGAGCTGTATAGTGGTACATAGTATAGAATATGGTGTATAGTGGTACATAGTATAGAATGTGGTTTAGAGCTGTAGTAATGGTACATAGTATAGAATGTGGTATAAAGCTGTATAGTGGTACATGGTATAGAATATGGTGTATAGTGGTATATAGTATAGAATATGGTATAGAGTTCTATTGTGGTACATAGTATAGAATATGGTGTAGAGCTGTATATTGGTACATAGTATAGAATGTGGTGTAGAGCTGTATAGAGGTACATACTATAGAATGTGGTGTATGGTGGTACATAGTATAGAATATAGTATATAGAGGCACATAGTATAGAATATGGTGTATAGTGGTACATAGTATAGAATGTGGTGTATAGTGGTACATAGTATAGAATGTGGGGTATAGAGGTACAAAGTATAGAATATTGTGTATAGTGGTACATAGTCTAGAATATGGTGTATAGTGGTACATAGAATATAATGTATAGTGGTACATAGTATAGAATGTGGTGTAAAGCTGTATAATGGTACATAGTATAGAATGTGGTGTATAGTGGTACATAGTATAGAATATGGTGTATAGTGGTACATAATATAGAATGTGGTGTAGAGCTGTATAGTGTTACATATTATAGATTGTGGTGTAGAGCTTTAAAGTGGTACATAGTATAGAAAATGGTGTATAGAGGTACATAGTATAGTATATGGTGTATAGTGGTACATAGTATAGAATGTGGTGTGGAGCTGTATAGTGGTACATAGTATAGATTGTTGTGTATGGTGGTATATAGTATAGAATATAGTGTATAGAGGCACATAGTATAGAATATGGTGTATAGTGGTACATAGTATAGAATGTGGTGTATAGAGGTACATAGTATAGAATATGGTGTATAGTGGTAGATTGTCTAGAATATGGTGTATAGTGGTACATAGAATATGATGTATAGTGGTACATAGTATAGAATGTGGTGTAGAGCTGAATAGTTGTACATAGTATAGAATATGGTGTATAGTCATACATAGTATAGAATGTGGTGTGGAGCTGTATAGTGTTACATAGTATAGAATGTGGTGTATAGTGCTACATAGTATAGAATATTGTGTATAGTGGTACTTAGAATAGAATGTGGTCTATAGTAGTATATAGTATAGAATATGGTGTAGAGCTGTACAGTTGTACATAGTATTGAATGTGGTATAGAGCTGTATAGTGGTACACAGCATAGAATATGGTGTATAGGTGTATAGTGCTACATAGTATAGAATATGGTGTAAAGTGGTAAATAGTATAGAATATGGTGTAGAGCTGTATAGTGGTTCATAGTATAGAATATGGTTTATAGTGGTACATAGTATAGAATGTGGTGTAGAGCTGTATAATGGTACATAGTATAGGATGTGGTGTATAGTGGTATATAGTATAGAATATGGTGTATAGAGGTACATAGTATAGAATATGGTGTATAGTGGTACATAGTCTAGAATGTGGTGTATAGTGGTACATAGTATGGAATATTGTGTATAGTGGTACATAGTATAGAATGTAGTGTAGAGCTGTATAGTGGTACATAGTATAGAATAAGGTTTAGAGCTGTATAGTGGTACATAGTATAGAATGTGGTATATAGTGGTACATATTATAGAATGTGGTGTAGAGCTGTATAATGGTACATAGTATAGAATGTGGTGTATAGTGTTACATAGTATAGAATATGGTGTATAGTTGTACATAGTATAGAATGTGGTGTATGGTGGTACATAGTATAGAATATCGGGTATAGAGGCACATAGTATAGAATATGGTGTATAGTGCTACACAGTATAGAATGTGGTGTATAGTGGTACATAGTATAGAATGTGGTGTATACAGGTACATAGTAAAGAAAATGGTGTATAGTGGTACATAGTCTAGAATATGGTGTATAGTGGTACATAGAATATGGTGTAAAGTGATACATAGTATAGAATATGGTGTATAGTCATACATAGTATACAATGTGGTGTAGAGCTTTATAGTGTTACATAGTATAGAATGTGGTGTATAGTGCTACATGGTATAGAATATGGTGTATAGAGGTACATAGTATAGAATATGGTGTATAGTAGTACATAGTCTAGAATGTAGTGTATAGTGGTACATAGTATGGAATATGGTGTATAGTGGTACTTAGTATAGAATGTAGTCTATAGTAGTATATAGTATAGAATATGGTGTAGAGCTGTACAGTTGTACATAGTATAGAATGTGATATAGAGCTGTATAGTGGTACATAGCATAGAATATGGTGTAGAGGTGTATAGTGCTACATAGTATAGAATATGGTGTAAAGTGGTAAATAGTATAGAATATGGTGTAGAGCTGTATAGTGGTTCATAGTATAGAATATGGTGTATAGTGGTACATAGTATAGAATGTGGTGTAGAGCTGTATAATGGTACATAGTATAGGATGTGGTGTATAGTGGTATATAGTATAGAATATGGTGTATAGAGGTACATAGTATAGAATATGGTGTATAGTGGTACATAGTCTAGAATGTGGTGTATAGTGGTACATAGTATGGAATATTGTGTATAGTGGTACATAGTATAGAATGTAGTGTAGAGCTGTATAGTGGTACATAGTATAGAATAAGGTTTAGAGCTGTATAGTGGTACATAGTATAGAATGTGGTATATAGTGGTACATATTATAGAATGTGGTGTAGAGCTGTATAATGGTACATAGTATAGAATGTGGTGTATAGTGTTACATAGTATAGAATATGGTGTATAGTTGTACATAGTATAGAATGTGGTGTATAGAAGTATATAGTATAGAATATGGTGTAGAGCAGTATAGTGGTACATAGTGTAGAATATGGTGTAGAGGTGTATAGTGGTATATAGTATAGAATATGGTGTATAGTTGTATATAGTATAGAATGTGGTGTAGAGCTGTATAGTGGTTCATAGTATAGAAAATGGTGTAGAATGGTACATAGTATAGAATATGGAGTAGAGCTGTATAGTGGTATATAGTATAGAATATGATGTATAGTGGTATATAGTATAGAATATGGTGTATAGAGGTACATAGTTTAGAATATGGTGTATAGAGTTACATAGCATAGCATGTTGTGTATAATGGTACATAGTCTAGAATGTGGTGTATAGTGGTACATAGAATATGGAGTATAGTGGTACATAGTATATAATGTGGTGTAGAGCTGTATAGTGGTACATAGTATAGAATATGGTGTAGTTGGTACATAGTATTGAATGTGGTATAGAGCTGTATAGTTTTACATAGTATAGAATATGTTGTATACTGGTACATAGTATAGAATGTGGTGTAGAGCTGTATAGTGGTACATAGTATAGAATATTTTGTATAGTGGTACATAGTTTAGAATGTGGTGTATAGTGGTACATAGTATAGAATGTGGTGTATAGAGGTACATAGTATAGAATATGGTGTATAGTGGTACATAGTCTAGAATATGGTGTATAGTGTTACATAGTCTAGAATATGGTGTATAGTGGTACATAGAATATGATGTATAGTGGTACATAGTATAGAATGTGGTGTAAAGCTGTTTAATGGTACATAGTATAGAATGTGGTGTATAGTGGTACATAGTATAGAATATGGTGTATAGTGCTACATAGTATAGAATATTGTGTATAGTGGTACTTAGAATAGAATGTGGTCTATAGTAGTATATAGTATAGAATATGGTGTAGAGCTGTACAGTTGTACATAGTATTGAATGTGGTATAGAGCTGTATAGTGGTACACAGCATAGAATATGGTGTATAGGTGTATAGTGCTACATAGTATAGAATATGGTGTAAAGTGGTAAATAGTATAGAATATGGTGTAGAGCTGTATAGTGGTTCATAGTATAGAATATGGTTTATAGTGGTACATAGTATAGAATGTGGTGTAGAGCTGTATAATGGTACATAGTATAGGATGTGGTGTATAGTGGTATATAGTATAGAATATGGTGTATAGAGGTACATAGTATAGAAAATGGTGTATAGTGGTACATAGTCTAGAATGTGGTGTATAGTGGTACATAGTATGGAATATTGTGTATAGTGGTACATAGTATAGAATGTAGTGTAGAGCTGTATAGTGGTACATAGTATAGAATAAGGTTTAGAGCTGTATAGTGGTACATAGTATAGAATGTGGTATATAGTGGTACATATTATAGAATGTTGTGTAGAGCTGTATAATGGTACATAGTATAGAATGTGGTGTATAGTGTTACATAGTATAGAATATGGTGTATAGTTGTACATAGTATAGAATGTGGTGTATAGATGTATATAGTATAGAATATGGTGTAGAGCAGTATAGTGGTACATAGTGTAGAATATGGTGTAGAGGTGTATAGTGGTATATAGTATAGAATATGGTGTATAGTTGTATATAGTATAGAATGTGGTGTAGAGCTGTATAGTGGTTCATAGTATAGAAAATGGTGTAGAATGGTACATAGTATAGAATATGGAGTAGAGCTGTATAGTGGTATATAGTATAGAATATGATGTATAGTGGTATATAGTATAGAATATGGTGTATAGAGGTACATAGTTTAGAATATGGTGTATAGAGTTACATAGCATAGCATGTTGTGTATAATGGTACATAGTCTAGAATGTGGTGTATAGTGGTACATAGAATATGGAGTATAGTGGTACATAGTATATAATGTGGTGTAGAGCTGTATAGTGGTACATAGTATAGAATATGGTGTAGTTGGTACATAGTATTGAATGTGGTATAGAGCTGTATAGTTTTACATAGTATAGAATATGTTGTATACTGGTACATAGTATAGAATGTGGTGTAGAGCTGTATAGTGGTACATAGTATAGAATATTTTGTATAGTGGTACATAGTTTAGAATGTGGTGTATAGTGGTACATAGTATAGAATGTGGTGTATAGAGGTACATAGTATAGAATATGGTGTATAGTGGTACATAGTCTAGAATATGGTGTATAGTGTTACATAGTCTAGAATATGGTGTATAGTGGTACATAGAATATGATGTATAGTGGTACATAGTATAGAATGTGGTGTAAAGCTGTTTAATGGTACATAGTATAGAATGTGGTGTATAGTGGTACATAGTATAGAATATTGTGTATAGTGGTATATAGTATAGAATATGGTGTATAGTGTTACATAGTATAGATTGTGGTGTAGAGCTGTAAAGTGGTACATAGTATAGAAAATGGTGTATAGAGGTACATTGTATAGTATATGGTGTAGAGTGGTACATAGTATAGAATGTGGAGTAGAGCTGTTTAGTGGTACATAATATAGATTGTTGTGTATGGTGGTATATAGTATAGAATATAGTGTATAGAGGCACATAGTATTGCATATGGTGTATAGAGGTACATAGTATAGAATGTGGTGTATAGAAGTACATAGTATAAAATGTGGTGTATAGAGGTACATAGTATAGAATATGGTGTATAGTGGTACATTGTATAGAATATGGTTAATAGTGGCATATAGTATAGAATTTGGTGTATAGAGGTAAATAGTATAGAATATGGTGTATAAAGTTACATAGTATAGAATATGGTGTATAGTGGTACATAGTCTAGAATGTGGTGGATAGTGGTACATAGAATATGGTGTATAGTGTAACATAGTATTGAATGTAGAGAAGAACTGTATAGTGGAACATAGTATAGAATATGGTGTATAGTGGTACATAGTTTAGAATGTAGTGTATAGTTGTACATAGTGTAGAATATGATGTATAGTGGTACATATTATAGAATGTGGTGTAGAGCTGTATAGTGGTACATAGTGTAGAATATGGTGTATAGTGGTACATAGTTTAGAATGTGGTGTAGAGGTGTATAGTGGTATATAGTATAGAATATGGTTTTAGAGCTGTATAGTGGTACATAGTATTGCATATGGTGTATAGAGGTACATAGTATAGAATGTGGTGTATAGAAGTACATAGTATAAAATGTGGTGTATAGAGGTACATAGTATAGAATATGGTGTATAGTGGTACATTGTATAGAATATGGTTAATAGTGGCATATAGTATAGAATGTGGTGTATAGAGTTACATAGTATAGAATATGGTGTATAGTGGTACATAGTATAGAATGTGGAGTATTGTAGTATATAGTATAGAATATGGTGTAGAGCTGTATAGTGGTACATAGTATAGAATATGGTGTAGAGGTGTATAGTGGTACACAGTATAGGATATGTTGTATAGTGGTACATAGTATAGAATGTGGTGTAGAGCTCTATAGTGGTACATAGTATAGAATATGGTGTATAGTGGTACATTGTATAGAATGTGGTTTGGAGCTGTATAATGGTACATAGTATAGAATGTGGTATAAAGCTGTATAGTGGTACATAGTATAGAATATGGTGTATAGTGGTATATAGTATAGAATATGGTATAGAGCTCTATTGTGGTATATAGTACAGAATATGGTGTAGAGCTGTATAGTTTTACATAGTATAGAATATGGTGTATAGTGGTACATAGTATAGAATGTGGTGTAGAGCTGTATGGTGGTACATAGTATAGAATTTGGTGTATAGTGGTATATAGAATAGAATATGGTATATAGAGGTACAAAGTATAGAATATGGTGTTTAGTGGTGCATAGTATAGAATGTGGTATATAGTGGTACATAGTATAGAATGTGGTGTATAGAGGTACATAGTATAGAATATAGTGTATAGTGGTTCACAGTATAGAATATGGTGTAAAGTGGTATATAGTATAGAGTATGGTATAGAGCTCTATTGTGGTATAAAGTACAGAATATGGTGTAGAGCTGTATAGTTTTACATAGTATAGAATATGGTGTATAGTGGTACATAGTATAGAATGTGGTGTAGAGCAGTATAGTGGTACATAGTATAGAATGTGGTATATAGTGGTACATATTATAGAATGTGGTGTAGAGCTGTATAGTGGTACATAGTATAGAATATGGTGTATAGTGGTACATAGTATAGAATGTGGTTTAGAGCTGTATAATGGTACATAGTATAGAATGTGGTATAAATTCGTATAGTGGTACATAGTATATAATATGGTGTATAGTGGTATATAGTATAGAATATGGTATAGAGCTCTATTGTGGTACATAGTATAGAATATGGTGCATAGTGGTACATAGTATAGAATGTTGTGTATAGAGGTACATAGTATAGAATATGGTGTATAGCGGTACATAGTCTAGAATATGGTGTATAGTGTTACATTGTCTAGAATATGGTGTATAGTGGTACATAGAATATGATGTACAATTGTACATAGTATAGTATGTGGTACAGAGCTGTATATTGGTACATAGCATAGAATATGGTGTAGAGGTGTATAGTGGTATATAGTATAGAATATGGTGTATAGTTTTAAAAAGTATAGAATAAGGTGTAGTGCTGTATAGTGGTTCATAATATAGAATATGGTGTATAGTGGTACATAGTATAGAATATGGGGTAGATCTGTATAGTTGTATATAGTATAGAATATGGTTTATAGTGGTACATTGTATAGAATATGGTTAGTAGTGGTATATAGTATAGAATATGGTGTATAGAGGTAAATAGTATAGAATATGGTATATAAAGGTACATAGTATAGAATATGGTGTATAGTGGTACATAGTCTAGAATGTGGTGTGTAGTGGTACATAGAATGTGGTGTATAGTCGTACATAGTATAGAATGTGGTGTAGAGCTGTATAGTGGTACATAGTATAGAATATAGTGTATAGTGGAACATAGTATAAAATGTGGTGTAGAGCTATATAATGGAATATAGTATAGGATGTGGTGTATAGTGGTATATAGTATAGAATATGGTATTTAGAGGTACATAGTATAGAATATGGTGTATAGTGGTACATAGTCTAGAATGTGGTGTATAGTGGTACATAGTATAGAATATGGTGTATAGTGGTTCATAGTATAGAATGTGGTGTAGAGCTGTATAGTGGAAAAATAGTAAAGAATATGGTATATAGTGGTACATAGTATAGAATGTGGTATAGAGCTGTATAGTTTTACATAATATAGAATATGTTGTATAGTAGTACATAGTATAGAATGTGGTGTAGAGCTCTATAGTGGTACATAGTATAGAATATGGTGTATAGTGGTACATTGTATAGAATGTGGTTTGGAGCTGTATAATGGTACATAGTATAGAATGTGGTATAAAGCTGTATAGTGGTACATAGTATAGAATTTGGTGTATACTGGTATATAGTATAGAATATGGTATAGAGCTCTATTGTGGTATAAAGTACAGAATATGGTGTAGAGCTGTATAGTTTTACATAGTATAGAATATGGTGTATAGTGGTACATAGTATAGAATAAGGTTTAGAGCTGTATAGTGGTACATAGTATAGAATGTGGTATATAGTGGTACATATTATAGAATGTGGTGTAGAGCTGTATAATGGTACATAGTATAGAATGTGGTGTATAGTGTTACATAGTATAGAATATGGTGTATAGTGGTACATAGTATAGAATGTGGTGTATAGAAGTATATAGTATAGAATATGGTGTAGAGCAGTATAGTGGTACATAGTATAGAATATGGTGTAGAGGTGTATAGTGGTATATAGTATAGAATATGGTGTATAGTTGTATATAGTATAGAATGTGGTGTAGAGCTGTATAGTGGTTCATAGTATAGAAAATGGTGTAGAGTGGTACATAGTATAGAATATGGGGTAGAGCTGTATAGTGGTATATAGTATAGAATATGGTATATAGTGGTATATAGTATAGAATATGGTGTATAGAGGTACATAGTATAGAATATGGTGTATAGAGTTACATAGTATAGCATATTGTGTATAATGGTACATAGTCTAGAATGTGGTGTATAGTGGTACATAGAATATGGAGTATAGTGGTACATAGTATAGAATGTGGTGTAGAGCTGTATAGTGGTACATAGTATAGAATATGGTTTAGAGCTGTATAGTGGTACATAGTATAGAATGTGGTATATAGTGGTACATATTATAGAATGTGGTGTAGAGCTGTATAGTGGTACATAGTATAGAATATGGTGTATAGTGGTATATAGTATAGAATATGGTATAGAGTTCTATTGTGGTACATAGTATAGAATATGGTGTATAGTGCTACATAGTATAGAATGTGGTGTAGAGCTGTATAGAGGTACATACTATAGAATGTGGTGTATGGTGGCACATAGTATAGAATATAGTGTATAGAGGCACATAGTATAGAATATGGTGTATAGTGGTACATAGTATAGAATGTGGTGTATAGTGGTACATAGTATAGAATGTGGTGTATAGAGGTACAAAGTATAGAATATTGTGTATAGTTGTACATAGTCTAGAATATGGTGTATAGTGGTACATAGAATATGATGTATAGTGGTACATAGTATAGAATGTTGTTTAGAGCTGTATAATGGTACATAGTATAGAATGTGGTATAAAGCTGTATAGTGGTACATAGTATATAATATGGTGTATAGTGGTATATAGTATAGAATATGGTATAGAGCTCTATTGTGGTACATAGTATAGAATATGGTGCAGAGCTGTATATTGGTACATAGTATAGAATATGGTGTATAGCGGTACATAGTATAGAATGTGGTGTAGAGCTGTATAGTGGTACATAGTATAGAATGTGGTGTAGGGTGGTACATAGTATAGAATATAGTGTATAGAGGCACATAGTATAGAATATGGTGTATAGTGGTACATAGCATAGAATGTGGTGTATAGTGGTACATAGTATAGAATGTGGTGTATAGAGGTACATAGTATAGAATATGGTGTATAGTGGTACATAGTCTAGAATATGGTGTATAGTGTTACATAGTCTAGAATATGGTGTATAGTGGTTCATAGTATACAATGTGGTGTAGAGCTGTATAGTGTTACATATTACAGAATGTGGTGTAGATCTGTATAATGGTACATAGTATAGAATGTGGTGTATAGTGCTACATAGTATAGAATATTGTGTATAGTGGTACTTAGTATCAAATGTGGTCTATAGTAGTATATAGTATAGAATATGGTGTAGAGCTGTACAGTTGTACATAGTATAGAATGTGGTATAGAGCTGTATAGTGCTACATAGTATAGAATATGGTGTAAAGTGGTAAATAGTATAGAATATGGTGTAGAGCTTTATAGTGGTTCATAGTATAGAATATGGTGTATGGTGGTACATAGTATAGAATGTGGTGTAGAGCTGTATAATTGTACATAGTATAGGATGCGGTGTATAGTGGTATATAGTATAGAATATGGTGTATAGAGGTACATAGTATAGAATATGGTGTATAGTTGTACATAGCCTAGAATGTAGTGTATAGTGGTACATAGTATGGAATATGGTGTTTAGTGGTACATAGTATAGAATGTGGTTTAGAGCTGTATAGTGGTACATAGTATAGAATATGGTTTAGAGCTGTATAGTGGTACATATTATAGAATGTGGTGTAGAGCTGTATAGTGGTACATAGTATAGAATATGGTGTATAGTGGTACATAGTATAGAATGTGGTTTAGAGCTGTATAATGGTACATAGTATAGAATGTGGTATAAAGCTGTATAGTGGTACATAGTATAGAATATGGTGTATAGTGGTATATAGTATAGAATATGGTATAGAGTTCTATTGTGGTACATAGTATAGAATATGGTGTAGAGCTGTATATTGGTACATAGTATAGAATATGGTGTATAGTGGTACATAGTATAGAATGTGGTATAGAGCTGTATAGAGGTACATACTATAGAATGTGGTGTATGGTGGTACATAGTATAGAATATAGTGTATAGAGGCACATAGTATAGAATATGGTGTATAGTGGTACATAGTATAGAATGTGGTGTATAGTGGTACATAGTATAGAATGTGGTGTATAGAGGTACAAAGTAAAGAATATTGTGTATAGTGGTACATAGTCTAGAATATGGTGTATAGTGGTACATAGAATATGATGTATAGTAGTACATAGTATAGAATGTGGTGTAAAGCTGTATAATGGTACATAGTATAGAATGTGGTGTATGGTGGTACATAGTATAGAATATGGTGTATAGTGGTACATAGTATAGAATATGGTGTATAGTGGTACATAGTATAGAATCTGGTGTAGAGCTGTATAGTGTTACATATTATAGATTGTGGTGTAGAGCTTTAAAGTGGTACATAGTATAGAAAATGGTGTATAGAGGTACATAGTATAGTATATGGTGTATAGTGGTACATAGTATAGAATGTGGTGTGGAGCTGTATAGTGGTACATAGTATAGATTGTTGTGTATGGTGGTATATAGTATAGAATATAGTGTATAGAGGCACATAGTATAGAATATGGTGTATAGTGGTACATAGTATAGAATGTGGTGTATAGAGGTACATTGTCTAGAATATGGTGTATAGTGGTACATAGAATATGATGTATAGTGGTACATAGTATAGAATGTGGTGTAGAGCTGAATAGTTGTACATAGTATAGAATATGGTGTATAGTCGTACATAGTATAGAATGTGGTGTGGAGCTGTATAGTGTTACATAGTATAGAATGTGGTGTATAGTGCTACATAGTATAGAATATTGTGTATAATGGTACTTAGAAAAGAATGTGGTCTATAGTAGTATATAGTATAGAATATGGTGTAGAGCTGTACAGTTGTACATAGTATTGAATGTGGTATAGAGCTGTATAGTGGTACACAGCATAGAATATGGTGTATAGGTGTATAGTGCTACATAGTATAGAATATGGTGTAAAGTGGTAAATAGTATAGAATATGGTGTAGAGCTGTATAGTTGTTCATAGTATAGAATATGGTTTATAGTGGTACATAGTATAGAATGTGGTGTAGAGCTGTATAATGGTACATAGTATAGTATGTGGTTAATAGTGGTATATAGTATAGAATATGGAGTATAGAGGTACATAGTATAGAATATGGTGTATAGTGGTAGAAAGTCTAGAATGTGGTGTATAGTGGTACATAGTATGGAATATTGTGTATAGTGGTACATAGTATAGAATGTGGTGTAGAGTTGTATAGTGGTACATAGTATAGAAAAAGGTTTAGAGCTGTATAGTGGTACATAGTATAGAATGTGGTATATAGTGGTACATATTATAGAATGTGGTGTAGAGCTGTATAATGGTACATAGTATAGAAAGTGGTGTATAGTTTTACATAGTATAGAATATGGTGTATTGTTGTACATAGTATAGAATGTGGTGTATAGAAGTATATAGTATAGAGTATGGTGTAGAGCAGTATAGTGTTACATAGTATAGAATATGGTGTAGAGGTGTATAGTGGTATATAGTATAGAATATGGTGTATAGTTGTATATAGTATAGAATGTGGTGTAGAGCTGTATAGTGGTTCATAGTATAGAAAATGGTGTAGAATGGTACATAGTATAGAATATGGGGTAGTGCTGTATAGTGGTATATAGTATAGAATATGGTGTATAGTGGTATATAGTATAGAATATGGTGTATAGAGGTACATAGTTTAGAATAAGGTGTATAGAGTTACATAGCATAGCATGTTGTGTATAATGGTACATAGTCTAGAATGTGGTGTATAGTGGTACATAGAATATGGAGTATAGTGGTACATAGTATAGAATGTGGTGTAGAGCTGTATAGTGGTACATAGTATAGAATATGGTGTAGTTGGTACATAGTATTGAATGTGGTATAGAGCTGTATAGTTTTACATAGTATATAATATGTTGTATAGTGGTACATAGTATTGAATGTGGTGTAGAGCTGTATAGTGGTACATAGTATAGAATATTTTTTATAGTGTTACATAGTTTAGAATGTGGTGTATAGTGGTACATAGTATAGAATGTGGTGTATTGAGGTACATAGTATAGAATATGGTGTATAGTGGTACATAGTCTAGAATATGGTGTATAGTGTTACATAGTCTAGAATATGGTGTATAGTGGTACATAGAATATGATGTATAGTGGTACATAGTATAGAATGTGGTGTAAAGCTGTATAATGGTACATAGTATAGAATGTGGTGTATAGTGGTACATAGTATAGAATATGGTGTATAGTTGTACATAGTATAGAATATGGTGTATAGTGATACATAGTATAGATTGTGGTGAAGAGCTGTAAAGTGGTACATAGTATAGAAAATGGTGTATAGAGGTACATAGTATAGTATATGGTGTATAGTGGTACATAGTATAGAATGTGGAGTAGAGCTGTTTAGTGGTACATAAATTAGATTGTTGTGTATGGTGGTATATAGTATAGAATATAGTGTATAGAGGCACATAGTATTGCATATGGTGTATAGTGGTACATAGTATAGAATGTGGTGTATAGATGTACATAGTATAGAATGTGGTGTATAGAGGTACATAGTATAGAATATGGTGTATAGTGGTACATAGTCTAGAATATGGTGAATAGTGGTCCATAGAATATGATGTATAGTGATACATAGTATAGAATGTGGTGTAGAGCTGAAAAGTGGTACATAGTATAGAATATGGTGTATAGTCGTACATAGTATAAAATGTGGTGTAGAGCTGTATTATGTTACATAGTATAGAATGTGGTGTATAGTGCTACATAGTATAGAATATTGTGTATAGTGGTACTTAGTATAGAATGTGGTCTATAGTAGTATATAGTATAGAATATGGTGTAGAGTTTTACAGTTGTAAATAGTATAGAATGTGGTATAGAGCTGTATAGTGGTACATAGCATAGAATATGGTGTAGAGGTGTATAGTGCTACATAGTATAGAATATGGTGTAAGTGGTAAATAGTATAGAAAATGGTGTAGAGCTGTAAAGTGGTTCATAGTATAGAATATGGTGTATAGTGGTACATAGTATAGAATATGGGGTAGAGCTGTATAGTGGTATATAGTATAGAATATGGTGTATATTGGTACATTGTATAGAATATGGTTAATAGTGGTATATAGTATAGAATTTGGTGTATAGAGGTAAATAGTATAGAATATGGTGTATAAAGGTAAATAGTATAGAATATGGTGTATAGTGGTACATAGTCTAGAATGTGGTGGATAGTGGTACATAGAATATGGTGTATAGTGGAACATAGTATTGAATGTGGAGAAGAACTGTATAGTGGAACATAGTATAGAATATGGTGTATAGTTGTACATAGAATATGATGTATAGTGGTACATAGTATAGAATGTGGTGTAGAGCTGAATAGTTGTACATAGTATAGAATATGGTGTATAGTCGTACATAGTATACAATGTGGTGTAGAGCTTTATAGTGTTACATAGTATAGAATGTGGTGTATAGTGCTACATGGTATAGAATATGGTGTATAGAGGTACATAGTATAGAATATGGTGTATAGTTGTACATAGTCTAGAATGTAGTGTATAGTGGTACATAGTATGGAATATGGTGTATAGTGGTACTTAGTATAGAATGTAGTCTATAGTAGTATATAGTATAGAATATGGTGTAGAGCTGTACAGTTGTACATAGTATAGAATGTGGTATAGAGCTGTATAGTGGTACATAGCATAGAATATGGTGTAGAGGTGTATAGTGCTACATAGTATAGAATATGGTGTAAAGTGGTAAATAGTATAGAATATGGTGTAGAGCTGAATAGTGGTTCATAGTATAGAATATGGTGTATAGTGGTACATAGTATAGAATGTGGTGTAGAGCTGTATAATGGTACATAGTATAGGATGTGGTGTATAGTGGTATATAGTATAGAATATGGTGTATAGAGGTACATAGTATAGAATATGGTGTATAGTTGTACATAGTCTAGAATGTAGTGTATAGTGGTACATAGTATGGAATATGGTGTTTAGTGGTACATAGTATAGAATGTGGTGTAGAGCTGTATAGTGGTATATAGTATAGAATATGGTTTAGAGCTGTATAGTGGTACACAGTATAGAATGTGGTATATAGTGGTACATATTATAGAATGTGGTGTAGAGCTGTATAATGGTACATAGTATAGAATGTTGTGTATAGTGTTACATAGTATAGAAGTTGGTGTATAGTGGTTCATAGTATAGAATGTGGTGTATAGAAGTATATAGTATAGAATATGGTGTAGAGCAGTATAGTGGTACATAGTATAGAATATGGTGTAGAGGTGTATAGTGGTATATAGTATAGAATATGGTGTAAAGTTGTATATAGTATAGAATGTGGTGTAGAGCTGTAGAGTGGTTCATAGTATAGAAAATGGTGTAGAGTGGTACATGGTATAGAATATGGGGTAGAGCTGTATAGTGGTATATAGTATAGAATATGGTGTATAGTGGTATATAGTATAGAATATGGTGTATAGAGGTACATAGCATAGAATATGGTGTATAGAGTTACATAGTATAGCATATTGTGTATAATGGTACATAGTCTAGAATGTGGTATATAGTGGTACATAGAATATGGAGTATAGTGGTACATAGTATAGAATGTGGTGTAGAGCTGTCTAGTGGTACATAGTATAGAATATGGTGTATAGTGGTACATAGTATAGAATGTGGTTTAGAGCTGTATAATGGTTCATAGTATAGAATGTGGTATAAAGCTGTATAGTGCTACATAGTAAAGAATATGGTGTATAGTGGTATATAGTATAGAATATGGTATAGAGTTCTATTGTGGTACATAGTATAGAATATGGTGTAGAGCTGTATTTTGGTACATAGTATAGAATATGGTGTATAGTGGTTCATAGTATAGAATGTGGTGTAGAGCTGTATAGTGGTACATATTATAGAATGTGGTGTATGGTGGTACATAGTATAGAATATAGTGTATAGAGGCACATAGTATAGAATATGGTGTATAGTGGTACATAGTATAGAAAGTGGTGTATAGTGGTACATAGTATAGAATGTGGTGTATAGAGGTACATAGTATAGAATATGGTGTATAGTGGTACATATTATAGAATATGGTGTATAGTGTTACATAGTCTAGAATATGGTGTATAGTGGTACATAGAATATGATGTATAGTGGTACATAGTATAGAATGTGGTGTAGAGCTGAATAGTTGTACATAGTATAGAATATGGTGTATAGTCGTATATAGTATAGAATGTGGTGTAGAGCTGTATAGTGTTACATAGTATAGAATGTGGTGTGTAGTGCTACATAGTATATAATATTGTGTATAGTGGTACTTAGTATAGAATGTGGTCTATAGTAGTATATAGTATAGAATATGGTGTAGAGCTGTACAGTTGTACATAGTATAGAATGTGGTATAGAGCTGTATAGTGGTACATAGCATAGAATATGGTGTAGAGGTGTTTAGTGCTACATAGTATAGAATATGGTGTAAAGTGGTAAATAGTATAGAATATGGTGTAGAGATGTATAATGGTTCATAGTATAGAATATTGTGTATAGTGGTACATAGTATAGAATGTGGTGTAGAGCTGTATAATGGTACATAGTATAGGATGTGGTGTATAGTGGTATATAATATAGAATATGGTGTATAGAGGTACATAGTATAGAATATGGTGTATAGTGGTACATAGTCTAGAATATGGTGTATAGTGGTACATAGTATAGAATGTGGTGTAGAGCTGTATAGTGGTACATAGTATAGTATAAGGTTTAGAGCTGTATAGTAGTACATAGTATAGAATGTGGTATATAGTGGTACATATTATAGAATGTGGTGTAGAGCTGTATAATGGTACATAGTATAGAATGTGGTGTATAGTGTTACATAGTATAGAATATGGTGTATAGTGGTACATAGTATAGAATGTGGTGTATAGAAGTATATAGTATAGAATATGGTATAGAGCAGTATAGTGGTACATAGTATAGAATATGGTGTAGAGGTGTTTAGTGGTATATAGTATAGAATATGGTGTATAGTTGTATATAGTATAGCATGTGGTGTAGAGCTGTATAGTGGTTCATAGTATAGAAAATGGTGTAGAGTGGTACATAGTATAGAATATGGGGTAGAGCTGTATAGTGGTATATAGTATAGAATATGGTGTATAATGGTATATATTATAGCATATTGTGTATAATGGTACATAGTCTAGAATGTGGTGTATAGTGGTACATAGAATATGGAGTATAGTGGTACATAGTATAGAATGTGGTGTAGAGCTGTATAGTGGTACATAGTATAGAATATGGTTTAGAGCTGTATAGTGGTACATAGTATAGAATGTGGTATATAGTGGTACATATTATAGAATGTGGTGTAGAGCTGTATAGTGGTACATAGTATAGAATATGGTGTATAGTGGTACATAGTATAGAATGTGGTTTAGAGCTGTATAATGGTACATAGTATAGAATATGGTATAAAGCTGTATAGTGGTACATAGTATATAATATGGTGTATAGTGGTATATAGTATAGAATATGGTATAGAGCTCTATTGTGGTACATAGTATAGAATATGGTGCAGAGCTGTATATTGGTACATAGTATAGAATATGGTGTATAGTGGTACATAATATAGAATGTGGTGTAGAGCTGTATAGTGGTACATAGTATAGAATGTGGTGTATGGTGGTACATAGTATAGAATATAGTGTATAGAGGCACATAGTATAGAATATGGTGTATAGTGGTACATAGTATAGAATGTGGTGTTTAGTAGTACATATAATAGAATGTGGTGTATAGAGGTACATAGTATAGAATATGGTGTATAGTGGTACATAGTCTAGAATATGGTGTATAGTGTTACATAGTCTAGAATATGGTGTATAGTGGTTCATAGTATACAATGTGGTGTAGAGCTGTATAGTGGTACATATTACAGAATGTGGTGTAGAGCTGTATAATGGTACATAGTATAGAATGTGATGTATAGTGCTACATAGTATAGAATATTGTGTATAGTGGTACTTGGTATCAAATGTGGTCTATAGTAGTATATAGTATAGAATATGGTGTAGAGCTAAACAGTTGTACATAGTATAGAATGTGGTATAGAGCTGTATAGTGGTACATAGCTAAGAATATGGTGTAGAGGTGTATAGTGCTACATAGGTTAGAATATGGTGTAAAGTGGTAAATAGTATAGAATATGGTGTAGAGCTTTATAGTGGTTCATAGTATAGAATATGGTGTATAGTGGTACATAGTATAGAATGTGGTGTAGAGCTGTATAATGGTACATAGTATAGGATGTGGTGTATAGTGGTATATAGTATAGAATATGGTGTATAGAGGTACATAGTATAGAATATGGTGTATAGTTGTACATAGCCTAGAATGTAGTGTATAGTGGTACATAGTATGGAATATGGTGTTTAGTGGTACATAGTATATAATGTGGTGTAGAGCTGTATAGTGGTACATAGTATAGAATATGGTTTAGAGCTGTATAGTGGTACATATTATAGAATGTGGTGTAGAGCTGTATAGTGGTACATAGTATAGAATATGGTGTATAGTGGTACATAGTATAGAATGTGGTTTAGATCTGTATAATGGTACATAGTATAGAATGTGGTATAAAGCTGTATAGTGGTACATGGTATAGAATATGGTGTATAGTGGTATATAGTATAGAATATGGTATAGAGTTCTATTGTGGTACATAGTATAGAATATGGTGTAGAGCTGTATATTGGTACATAGTATAGAATATGGTGTATAGTGGTACATAGTATAGAATGTGGTGTAGAGCCGTATAGAGGTACATACTATAGAATGTGGTGTATGGTGGTACATAGTATAGAATATAGTATATAGAGGCACATAGTATAGAATATGGTGTATAGTGGTACATAGTATAGAATGTGGTGTATAGTGGTACATAGTATAGAATGTGGTGTATAGAGGTACAAAGTATAGAATATTGTGTATAGTGGTACATAGTCTAGAATATGGTGTATAGTGGTACATAGAATATAATGTATAGTGGTACATAGTATAGAATGTGGTGTAAAGCTGTATAATGGTACATAGTATAGAATGTGGTGTATAGTGGTACATAGTATAGAATATGGTGTATAGTGGTACATAGTATAGAATGTGGTGTAGAGCTGTATAGTGTTACATATTATAGATTTTGGTGTAGAGCTTTAAAGTGGTACATAGTATAGAAAATGGTGTATAGAGGTACATAGTATAGTATATGGTGTATAGTGGTATATAGAATAGAATGTGGTGTGGAGCTGTAGAGTGGTACATAGTATAGATTGTTGTGTATTGTGGTATATAGTATAGAATATAGCGTATAGAGGCACATAGTATAGAATATGGTGTATAGTGGTACATAGTATAGAATGTGGTGTATAGAGGTACATAGTATAGAATATGGTGTATAGTGGTAGATTGTCTAGAATATGGTGTATAGTGGTACATAGAATATGATGTATAGTGGTACATAGTATAGAATGTGGTGTAGAGCTGAATAGTTGTTAATAGTATAGAATATGGTGTATAGTCATACATAGTATAGAATGTGGTGTGGAGCTGTATAGTGTTACATAGTATAGAATGTGGTGTATAGTGCTACATAGTATAGAATATTGTGTATAGTGGTACTTAGAATAGAATGTTGTCTATAGTAGTATATAGTATAGAATATAGTGTAGAGCTGTACAGTTGTTCATAGTATTGAATGTGGTATAGAGCTGTATAGTGGTACACAGCATAGAATATGGTGTATAGGTGTATAGTGCTACATAGTATAGAATATGGTGTAAAGTGGTAAATAGTATAGAATATGGTGTAGAGCTGTATAGTGGTTCATAGTATAGAATATGGTGTATAGTGGTACATAGTCTAGAATGTGGTGTATAGTGGTACATAGTATAGAATGTAGTGTAGAGCTGTATAGTGGTACATAGTATAGAATAAGGTTTAGAGCTGTATAGTGGTACATAGTATAGAATGTGGTATATAGTGGTACATATTATAGAATGTGGTGTAGAGCTGTATAATGGTACATAGTATAGAATGTGGTGTATAGTGTTACATAGTATAGAATATGGTGTATAGTTGTACATAGTATAGAATGTGGTGTATAGAAGTATATAGTATAGAATATGGTGTAGAGCAGTATAGTGGTACAGAGTATAGAATATGGTGTAGAGGTGTATAGTGGTATATAGTATAGAATATGGTGTATAGTTGTATATAGTATAGAATGTGGTGTAGAGCTGTATAGTGGTTCATAGTATAGAAAATGGTGTAGAATGGTACATAGTATAGAATATGGAGTAGAGCTGTATAGTGGTATATAGTATAGAATATGGTGTATAGTGGTATATAGTATAGAATATGGTGTATAGAGGTACATTGTTTAGAATATGGTGTATAGAGTTACATAGCATAGCATGTTGTGTATAATGGTACATAGTCTAGAATGTGGTGTATAGTGGTACATAGAATATGGAGTATAGTGGTACATAGTATAGAATGTGGTGTAGAGCTGTATATTGGTACATAGTATAGAATATGGTGTAGTTGGTACATAGTATTGAATGTGGTATAGAGCTGTATAGTTTTACATAGTATAGAATATGTTGTATACTGGTACATAGTATAGAATGTGGTGTAGAGCTGTATAGTGGTACATAGTATAGAATATTTTGTATAGTGGTACATAGTTTAGAATGTGGTGTATAGTGGTACATAGTATAGAACGTGGTGTATAGAGGTACATAGTATAGAATATGATGTATAGCGGTACATAGTCTAGAATATGGTGTTTAGTGTTACATAGTCTACAATATGGTGTATAGTGGTACATAGAATATGATGTATAGTGGTACATAGTATAGAATGTGGTGTAAAGCTGTTTAATGGTACATAGTATAGAATGTGGTGTATATTGGTACATAGTATAGAATATGGTGTATAGTGGTACATAGTATAGAATATGGTGTATAGTGTTACATAGTATAGATTGTGGTGTAGAGCTGTAAAGTGGTACATAGTATAGAAAATGGTGTATAGAGGTACATTGTATAGTATATGGTGTAGAGTGGTACATAGTATAGAATGTGGAGTAGAGCTGTTTAGTGGTACATAATATAGATTGTTGTGTATGGTGGTATATAGTATAGAATATAGTGTATAGAGGCACATAGTATTGCATATGGTGTATAGTGGTACATAGTATAGAATGTGGTGTATAGAAGTACATAGTATAGAATGTGGTGTATAGAGGTACATAGTATAGAATATGGTGTATAGTGGTACATTGTATAGAATATGGTTAATAGTGGCATATAGTATAGAATTTGGTGTATAGAGGTAAATAGTATAGAATATGGTGTATACAGTTACATAGTATAGAATATGGTGTATAGTGGTACATAGTCTAGAATGTGGTGGATAGTGGTACATAGAATATGGTGTATAGTGGAACATAGTATTGAATGTAGAGAAGAAGTGTATAGTGGAACATAGTATAGAATATGGTGTATAGTGGTACATAGTTTAGAATGTAGTGTATAGTTGTACATAGTGTAGAATATGGTGTATAGTGGTACATATTATAGAATGTGGTGTAGAGCTGTATAGTGGTACATAGTGTAGAATATGGTGTATAGTGGTATATAGTATAGAATGTGGTGTAGAGCTGTATAATGGTACATAGTATAGGATGTGGTGAATAGTGGTATATAGTATAGAATATGTTGTATAGACGTACATAGTATAGAATATTTTGAATAGTGGTACAAAGTCTAGCATGTGGTGTATAGTGGTACATAGTATAGAATATGGTGTATAGTGGTACATAGTATAGAATGTGGTGTAGAGGTGTATAGTGGTATATAGTATAGAATATGGTTTAGAGCTGTATAGTGGTACATAGTATAGAATGTGGTATATAGTGGTACATAGTATAGAATGTGGTGTAGAGCTGTATAATGGTACATAGTATAGAATGTGGTGTATAGTGTTACATAGTATAGAATATGGTGTATAGTGGTACATAGTATAGAATGTGGTGTATTGTAGTATATAGTATAGAATACGGTGTAGAACTGTATAGTGGTACATAGTATAGAATATGGTGTAGAGGTGTATAGTGGTACACAGTATAGGATATGTTGTATAGTGGTACATAGTATAGAATGTGGTGTAGAGCTCTATAGTGGTACATAGTATAGAATATGGTGTATAGTGGTACATTGTATAGAATGTGGTTTGGAGCTGTATAATGGTACATAGTATAGAATGTGGTATAAAGCTGTATAGTGGTACATAGTATAGAATATGGTGTATAGTGGTATATAGTATAGAATATGGTATAGAGCTCTATTGTGGTATATAGTACAGAATATGGTGTAGAGCTGTATAGTTTTACATAGTATAGAATATGGTGTATAGTGGTACATAGTATAGAATGTGGTGTAGAGCTGTATGGTGGTACATAGTATAGAATGTGGTGTATAGTGGTATATAGAATAGAATAAGGTATATAGAGGTACAAAGTATAGAATATGGTGTTTAGTGGTGCATAGTATAGAATGTGGTATATAGTGGTACACAGTATAGAATATGGTGTAAAGTGGTATATAGTATAGAGTATGGTATAGAGCTCTATTGTGGTATAAAGTACAGAATATGGTGTAGAGCTGTATAGTTTTACATAGTATAGAATATGGTGTATAGTGGTACATAGTATAGAATGTGGTGTAGAGCTGTATAGTGGTACATAGTATAGAATATGGTTTAGAGCTGTATAGTGGTACATAGTATAGAATGTGGTATATAGTGGTACATATTATAGAATGTGGTGTAGAGCTGTATAGTGGTACATAGTATAGAATATGGTGTATAGTGGTACATAGTATAGAATGTGGTTTAGAGCTGTATAATGGTACATAGTATAGAATGTGGTATAAAGCTGTATAGTGGTACATAGTATATAATATGATGTATAGTGGTATATAGAATAAAATATGGTATATAGAGGTACAAAGTATAGAATATGGTGTTTAGTGGTGCATAGTATAGAATGTGGTATATAGTGGTACATAGTATAGAATGTGGTGTATAGAGGTATATAGTATAGAATATAGTGTATAGTGGTTCATAGTATAGAATATGGTGTATAGTGGTATATAGTATAGAATATGGTATAGAGCTCTATTGTGGTATAAAGTACAGAATATGGTGTAGAGCTGTATAGTTTTACATAGTATAGAATATGGTGTATAGTGGTACATAGTATAGAATGTGGTGTAGAGCTGTATAGTGGTGCATAGTATAGAATGTGGTGTATAGTGGTACATAGTATAGAATGTTGTGTATAGAGGTACATAGTATAGAATATGGTGTATAGTGGTACATAGTCTAGAATATGGTGTATAGTGTTACATTGTCTAGAATAGGGTGTATAGTGGTACATAGAATATGATGTACAGTTGTACATAGTATAGTATGTGGTACAGAGCTGTATATTGGTACATAGCATAGAATATGGTGTAGAGGTGTATAGTGGTATATAGTATAGAATATGGTGTATAGTTTTAAATAGTATAGAATATGGTGTAGTGCTGTATAGTGGTTCATAATATAGAATATGGTGTATAGTGGTTCATAGTATAGAATATGGGGTAGATCTGTATAGTTGTATATAGTATAGAATATGGTTTATAGTGGTACATTGTATAGAATATGGTTAGTAGAGGTATATAGTATAGAATATGGTGTATAGAGGTAAATAGTATAGAATATGGTATATAAAGGTACATAGTATAGAATATGGTGTATAGTGGTACATAGTCTAGAATGTGGTGTGTAGTGGTACGTAGAATGTGGTGTATAGTCGTACATAGTATAGAATGTGGTGTAGAGCTGTATAGTGGTACATAGTATAGAATATAGTGTATAGTGGAACATAGTATAGAATGTGGTGTAGAGCTGTATAATGGAACATAGTATAGGATGTGGTGTGTAGTGGTATATAGTATAGAATATGGTGTTTAGAGGTACATAGTATAGAATATGGTGTATAGTGGTACATAGTCTAGAATGTGGTGTATAGTGGTACATAGTATAGAATATGGTGTATAGAGGTTCAAAGTATAGAATGTGGTGTAGAGCTGTATAGTGGTAAATAGTAAAGAATATGGTGTATAGTGGTACATAGTATAGAATGTGGTGTAGAGCTGTATAGTTTTACATAATATAGAATATGTTGTATAGTGGTACATAGTATAGAATGTGGTGTAGAGCTCTATAGTGGTACATAGTATAGAATATGGTGTATAGTGGTACATTGTATAGAATGTGGTTTGGAGCTGTATAATGGTACATAGTATTGAATGTGGTATAAAGCTGTATAGTGGTACATAGTATAGAATATGGTGTATAGTGGTATATAGTATAGAATATGGTATAGAGCTCTATTGTGGTATATAGAACAGAATATGGTGTAGAGCTGTATAGTTTTACATAGTATAGAATATGGTGTATACTGGTACATAGTATAGAATGTGGTGTAGAGCTGTATAGTGGTACATAGTATAGAATGTGGTGTATAGTGGTACATAGTATAGAATGTGGTGTATAGAGGTACATAGTATAGAATATGGTGTATAGTGGTACATAGTCTAGAATATGGTGTATAATGTTACATTGTCTAGAATATGGTGTATAGTGGTATATAGTATAGAATATAGTGTATAGTGGATCATAGTATAGAATGTGGTGAAGAGCTGTATAGTGGAACATAGTATAGAATATGGTGTATAGTTGTACATAGTATAGAATGTGGTGTATAGTGGTACATAGTATAGAATATGGTGTAGAGCTGTATAATGGTACATAGTATAGAATGTGGTATATAGTGGTACATAGTATAGAATATGGTGTAGAGCTGTATAATGGAACATAGTATAGAATGTGGTGTATAGTGTTACATAGTATAGAATGTGGTGTATAGTAGTATATAGTATAGAATATGGTGTAGAGCTGTATAGTGGTACATAGTATAGAATATGGTGTAGACGTGTATAGTGGTACATAGTATAGAATGTGGTGTAGAGCTGTATAATGGTACATAGTGTAGGATGTGGTGTATCGTGGTATATATTATAGAATATGGTGTATAGAGGTACATAGTATAGAATATGGTGTATAGTGGTACATAGTATAGAATGTGGTGTAGAGCTCTATAGTGGTACATAGTACAGAATATGGTGTATAGTGGTATATATAGTATAGAATATGGTATAGAGCTCTATTGTGGTATATAGTACAGAATGTGGTGTAGAGCTGTATAGTTTTACATAGTATAGAATATGGTGTATAGTGGTACATAGTATAGAATGTGGTGTATAGTGGTACGTAGTATAGAATGTGGTGTATAGAGGTACATAGTATAGAATATGGTGTATAGTGGTACATAGTATAGAATATGGTGTATAGTGTTACATTGTCTAGAATATGGTGTATAGTGGTACATAGAATATGATGTACAGTTGTACATAGTATAGAATGTGGTGTAGAGCTGTATGGTGGTACATAGTATAGAATGTGGTGTATAGTGGTATATAGTATAGAATATGGTGTATAGAGGTACAAAGTATAGAATATGGTGTTTAGTGGTGCATAGTATAGAATGTGGTATTTAGTGGTACATAGTATAGAATATGGTGTATAGTGTTACATTGTCTAGAATATGGTGTATAGTGGTACATAGAATATGATGTACAGTTGTACACAGTTTAGTATGTGGTACAGAGCTGTATATTGGTACATAGCATAGAATATGGTGTAGAGGTGTATAGTGGTATATAGTATAGAATATGGTGTATAGTTTTAAATAGTATAGAATATGGTGTAGAGCTTTATAGTGGTTCATAATATAGAATATGGTGTATAGTGGTACATTGTATAGAATATGGTTAGTAGTGGTATATAGTATAGAATATGGTATATAAAGGTACATAGTATAGAATATGGTGTATAGTGGTACATAGTCTAGAATGTGGTGTATAGTGGTACATAGAATGTGGTGTATATTTGTACAAAGTATAGAATGTGGTGTAGAGCTGTATAGTGGTACATAGTATAGAATGTAGTGTATAGTGGAACATAGTATAGAATGTGGTGAAGAGCTGTATAGTGGAACATAGTATAGAATATGGTGTATAGTTGTACATAGTATAGAATGTGGTGTATAGTTGTACATAGTATAGAATGTGGTGTAGAGCTGTATAATGGAACATAGTATAGGATGTTGTATATAGTGGTATATAGTATAGAATATGGTGTATAGAGGTACATAGTATAGAATATGGTGTATAGTGGTACATAGTGTAGAATGTGGTGCATAGTGGTACATAGTATAGAATATGGTGTATAGTGGTACATAGTATAGAATGTGGTGTAGAGCTGTATATTGGTACATAGTATAGAATATGGTTTAGAGCTGTATAGTGGTACATAGTATAGAATGTGGTATATAGTGGTACATAGTATAGAATATGGTGTAGAGCTGTATAATGGTACATAGTATAGAATGTGGTGCATAGTGTTACATAGTATAGAATGTGGTGTATAGTAGTATATAGTATAGAATATGGTGTAGAGCTGTATAGTGGTACATAGTATAGAATATGGTGTAGACGTGTATAGTGGTACATAGTATAGAATGTGGTGTAGAACTGTATAATGGTACATAGTGTAGGATGTGGTGTATAGTGGTATATAGTATAGAATATGGTGTATAGAGGTACATAGTATAGAATATGGTTTATAGTGGTACATAGTCTAGAATGTGGTGTATAGTGGTATATAGTATAGAATATGGTGTATAGTTACATAGTATAGAATGTGGTGTAGAGCTGTATAGTGGAACATAGTATAGAATATGGTTAAGAGCAGTATAGTGGTACATTGTATAGAATGTGGTATATAGTGGTACATAGTATAGAATGTGGTGTAGAGCTGTATAATGGTACATAGTATAGAATGTGGTGTATAGTGTTTACTTCTGCTCCACGGGAGGTTTCTGTCCTCCCTGAGCTCGCCTTAGGACACCTGCGTTACGGTTTGACAGGTGTACCGCCCCACCTATACTATGTATAGTGGTACATAGTATAGAATATGGGGTAGAGCTGTATAGTTGTATATAGTATAGAATATGGTGTAAAGTTGTACGTTGTATAGAATATCGTTAATAGTGGTATATAGTATAGAATATGGAGGATAGAGGTACATAGTATAGAATGTTGTGTATAGTATTATATAGTATAGAATATGGTGTAGAGCTGTATAGTGGTACATAGTATAGAATATGGTGTAGAGGTGTATAGTGGTACATAGTATAGAATATGGTGTATAGTGGTATATAGTATAGAATGTGGTGTAGAGCTGTATAGTGGTTCATAGTATAGACAATGGTGTATACTGGTATATAGTATAGAATATGGTGTATAGTGGTATATAGTATAGGATATGGTGTATAGTGGTTTATAGTAAGAATATGGTGTATAGAGGTACATAGTATAGAATATGGTTTATAATGGTACATAGTCAAGAATGTGGAGTATAGTGGTATATAGAATATGGAGTATATTGGTACATAGTATAGAATGCGGTGTAGAGCTGTATAGTGGTAAATAGTATAGAATATGGTGTATAGAGGTACATAGTATAGAATGTGGAGTAGAACTGTATAATGGTACATAGTGTAGGATGTGGTGTATAGTGGTATATAGTATAGAATATGGTGTATAGTGGTACATAGTATAGAATGTGGTATAGAGCTGTATAGTTTTACATAGTATAGAATATGTTGTATAGTGGTACATAGTATAGAATGTGGTATAAAGCTGTATAGTGTTACATAGAATTGAATATGGTGTATAGTGGTATATAGTATAGAATATGGTAAAGAGCTCTATTGTGGTATATAGTTTAGAATATGCTGTAGAGCTGTATAGTGGTACATAGTGTAGAATATGGTATATAGTGGTACATAGTATAGAATGTGGAGTAAATTTGTACATAGTATAGTATGTGGTGTATAGAGGTGCATAGTCTAGAATATGGTGTATAGTGGTACATAGAATATGATTTATAGTGGTACATAGTATAGAATGTGGTGTAGAGCTGAATAGTGGTACATAGTATAGAATATGGTGTATAGTGGTACATAATATAGAATGTGGTGTAGAGCTGTATAGTGTTACATAGTATAGAATGTGGTGTATAGTGCTACATAGTATAGAATATGGTGTACAGTGGTACTTATTATAGAATGTGGTCTATAGTAGTAAAGAGTATAGAATATGGTGTAGATCTGTACAGTTGTACATATTATAGAATGTTTTATAGAGCTGTATAGTGGTTCATAGCATAGAATATGGTGTATAGTGGTAAATAGTAAAGAATATGGTTTAGAGCTGTATAGTGGTTCATAGTATAGAATATGGTGTATAGTGGTACATAGTATAGAATATGGGGTAGAGCTGTATAGTTGTATATAGTATAGAATATGGTGTAAAGTTGTACGTTGTATAGAATATGGTTAATAGTGGTATATAGTATAGAATATGGTGTATAGAGGTAAATAGTATAGAATATGGTGTATAAAGGTAAGTAGTATAGAATATGGTGTATAGTGATACATAGTCTAGAATGTGGTGCATAGTGGTACATAGAATATGGTGTATAGTGGTACATTGTATAGAATGTGGTGTAGAGCTGTATAGTGGTACATAGTATAGAATATGGTGTATAGTGGTACATAGTATAGAATGTGGTGAAGAGCTGTATAGTGGAACATAGTATAGAATGTGGTGTATAGTGGTACATAGTATAGAATGTGGTGTATAGTGGTACATAGTGTAGAATATGGTGTACAGTGGTACATAGTATAGAATGTGGTGTAGAGCTGTATAGTGATACATAGTATAGAATATGGTGTATAGTGGTACATAGTATAAAATGTGGTGTAGAGCTGTGTAATGGTACATACTATAGGATGTGGTGTATAGTGGTATATAGTATAGAATATGGTGTATAGAGGTACATAGTATAGAATATGGTGTATAGTGGTACATAGTCTAGAATGTGGTGTATAGAGGTACAAAGTATAGAATATAGTGTATAGTGGTATATAGTATAGAATGTGGTGAAGAGCTGTATAGTGGTTCATAGTATAGAAAATGGTGTATAGTGGTACATAGTATAGAATATGGGGTAGAGCTGTATAGTGGTATATATTATAGAATATGGTGTATAGTGGTATATAGTATAGAATATGGTGCATAGTGGTATATATTATAGAATATGGTGTATAGAGGAACATAGTATAGAATATGGTGTATAGAGTTACATAGTATAGAATATGGTGTATAATGGTACATAGTCTAGAATGTGGTGTATAGTGGTGCATAGAATATGGAGTATATTGGTACATAGTATAGAATGTGGTGTAGAGCTGTATAGTGGTACATAGTATAGAATATGGTGTATAGTGGTACATAGTATTGAATGTGGTGTAGAGCTGTATAGTGGTACATAGTATAGAATATGGTGTATAGTGGTATATAGTATAGAATATGGTATAGAGCTCTATTGTTTTATATAGTATAGAATATGGTGTAGAGCTGTATAGAGGTACATAGTATAGAATGTGGTGTATGGTGGTACATTGTATAAAATATAGTGTATAGAGGCACATAGTATAGAATATGGTGTATAGTGGTACATAGAATATGATGTAAAGTGGTACATAGTATAGAATGTGGTGTAGAGCAGAATAGTGGTACATAGTATAGAATATGGTGTATAGTGGTACATAATATAGAATGTGGTGTAGAGCTGTATAGTGTTACATAGTATAGAATGTGGTGTATAGTGCTACATAGTATAGAATATGGTGTACAGTGGTACTTATTATAGAATGTGGTCTATAGTAGTATAGAGTATAGAATATGATGTAGATCTGTACAGTTGTACATAGTATAGAATGTTTTATAGAGCTGTATAGTGGTTCATAGCATAGAATATGGTGTAGAGGAGTATAGTGGTACATAGTATAGAATATGGTGTATAGTGGTAAATAGTAAAGAATATGGTTTAGAGCTGTATAGTGGTTCATAGTATAGAATATGGTGTATAGTGGTACATAGTATAGAATATGGGGTAGAGCTGTATAGTTGTATATATTATAGAATATGGTGTAAAGTGGTACGTTGTATAGAATATGGTTAATAGTGGTATATAGTATAGAATATTGTGTATAGAGGTAAATAGTATAGAATATGGTGTATAAAGGTAAGTAGTATAGAATATGGTGTATAGTGGTACATAGCCTAGAATGTGGTGTATAGTGGTACATAGAATATGGTGTATAGTGGTACATTGTATAGAATGTGGTGTAGAGCTGTATAGTGGTACATAGTATAGAATATGGTGTATAGTGGTACATAGTATAGAATGTGGTGAAGAGCTGTATAGTGGAACATAGTATAGAATGTGGTGTATAGTGGTACATAGTATAGAATGTGGTGTATAGTGGTACATAGTGTAGAATATGGTGTACAGTGGTACATAGTATAGAATGTGGTGTAGAGCTGTATAGTGGTACATAGTATAGAATACGGTGTATAGTGGTACATAGTATAAAATGTGGTGTAGAGCTGTGTAATGGTACATAGTATAGGATGTGGTGTATAGTGGTATATAGTATAGAATGTGGTGAAGAGCTGTATAGTGGAACATAGTATAGGATGTGGTGTATAGTGGTATATAGTATAGAATATGGTGTATAAAGGTACATAGTATAGAATATGGTGTATAGTGGTACATAGTCTAGAATGTGGTGTATAGTAGTACAAAGTATAGAATATGGTGTATAGTGATACAAAGTATAGAATGTGGTGTAGAGCTGTATAATGGTACATAGTATAAAATATGGTTTAGAGCTGTATAGTGGTACATAGTATAGAATATGGTGTATAGTTGTACATAGTATAGAATGTGGTGTATAGTGGTACATAGTATAGAATATGGTGTAGAGCTGTATAATGGTACATAGTATAGAATGTGGTATATAGTGGTACATAGTATAGAATATGGTGTTGAGCTGTATAATGGAACATAGTATAGAATGTGGTGTATAGTGTTACATAGTATAGAATGTGGTGTATAGTAGTATATAGTATAGAATATGGTGTAGAGCTGTATAGTGGTACATAGTATAGAATATGGTGTAGACGTGTATAGTGGTACATAGTATAGAATGTGGTGTAGAGCTGTATAATGGTACATAGTGTATGATGTGGTGTATAGTAGTATATATTATAGAATATGGTGTATAGAGGTACATAGTATAGAATATGGTGTATAGTGGTACATAGTATAGAATGTGGTGTAGAGCTCTATAGTGGTACATAGTACAGAATATGGTGTATAGTGGTATATAGTATAGAATATGGTATAGAGCTCTATTGTGGTATATAGTACAGAATATGGTGTAGAGCTGTATAGTTTTACATAGTATAGAATATGGTGTATAGTGGTACATAGTATAGAATGTGGTGTAGAGCTGTATAGTGGTACATAGTATAGAATGTGGTGTATAGTGGTACATAGTATAGAATGTGGTGTATAGAGGTACATAGTATAGAATATGGTGTATAGTGGTACATAGTCTAGAATATGGTGTATAGTGTAACATTGTCTAGAATATGGTGTATAGTGGTACATAGAATATGATGTACAGTTGTACATAGTATAGTATGTGGTACAGAGCTGTATATTGGTACATAGCATAGAATATGGTGTAGAGGTGTATAGTGGTATATAGTATAGAATATGGTGTATAGTTTTAAATAGTAAAGAATATGGTGTAGAGCTGTATAGTGGTTCATAATATAGAATATGGTGTATAGTGTTACATAGTATAGAATATGGGGTAGATCTCTATAGTTGTATATAGTATAGAATATGGTATATAGTGGTACATTGTATAGAATATGGTTAGTAGTGGTATATAGTATAGAAAATGGTGTATAGAGGTAAATAGTATAGAATATGGTATATAAAGGTACATAGTATAGAATATGGTGTATAGTGGTACATAGTCTAGAATGTGGTGTATAGTGGTTCATAGAAGGTGGTGTATAGTCGTACATAGTATAGAATGTGGTGTAGAGCTGTATAGTGGTACATAGTATAGAATATAGTGTATAGTGGAACATAGTATAGAATGTGGTGCATAGTTGTACATAGTATAGAATGTGGTGTATAGTGGTACATAGTGTAGAATATGGTGTATAGTGGTACATAGTATAGAATGTGGTGTAGAGCTGTAAAATGGAACATAGTATAGGATGTGGTGTATAGTGGTATATAGTATAGAATATGGTGTATAGAGGTACATAGTATAGAATATGGTGTATAGTGGTACATAGTATAGAATATGGTGTATAGTGGTACATAGTATAGAATGTGGTGTAGAGCTGTATATTGGTACATAGTATAGAATATGGTTTAGAGCTGTATAGTTGTTACATAGTATAGAATGTGGTATATAGTGGTACATAGTATAGAATATGGTGTAGAGCTGTATAATGGTACATAGTATAGAATGTGGTGTATAGTGTTAAATAGTATAGAATGTGGTGTATAGTAGTATATAGTATAGAATATGGTGTAGAGCTGTATAGTGGAACATAGTTTAGAATATGGTGTACACATCTTTAGTGGTACATAGTATAGAATGTGGTGTAGAGCTGTATAAAGTTACTAAGTGTAGGATGTTGTGTATAGTGGTATATAGTATAGAATATGGTGTATAGAGGTACATAGTATAGAATATGGTGTATAGTGGTACATAGTCTAGAATGTGGTGTATAGTGGTAAATAGTATAGAATATGGTGTATAGTGGTACATAGTATAGAATGTGGTGTAGAGCTGTATAGTGGTACATAGTATAGAATATGGTTAAGAGCTGTATAATGGTACATAGTATAGAATGTGGTGTATAGTGTTACATAGTATAGAATATGATGGATAGAGGTATATAGTGTAGAATGTGGTGTATAGTAATATATAGTATAGAATATGGTGTAGAGCTGTATAGTGGTACATAGTATAGAATATGGTGTAGAGGTGTATAGTGGTACATAGTATTGAATATTTTGTATAGTGGTATATAGTATAGAATGTGGTGTAGAGCTGTATAGTGGTTCATAGAATAGAAAATGGTGTATACTAGTATATAGTATAGAATATGGTGTATAGTGGTATATAGTATAGAATATGGTGTATAGTGGTATATAGTAAGAATATTGTGTATAGAGGTACATAGTATAGAATATGGTATATAGAGTTACATAGTATAGAATATGGTGTATAATTGTACATAGTCTAGAATGTGGAGTATAGTGGTACATAGAATATGGAGTGTATTGGTACATAGTATAGAATGTGGTGTAGAGCTGTATAGTGGTAAATAGTATAGAATATGGTGTATAGTGGTACATAGTATAGAATGTGGTATAGAGCTGTATAGTTTTACATAGTTTAGAATATGTTGTATAGTGGTACATAGTATAGAATGTGGTGTAGAGCTCTATAGTGGTACATAGTATAGAATATGGTGTATAGTGGTACATTGTATAGAATGTGGTTTGGAGCTGTATAATGGTACATAGTATAGAATGTGGTATAAAGCTGTATAGTGGTACATAGTATAGAATATGGTGTATAGTGGTATATAGTATAGAATATGATATAGAGCTCTATAGTGGTATATAGTACAGAATATGGTGTAGAGCTGTATAGTTTTACATAGTATAGAATATGGTGTATAGTGGTATATAGTATAGAATGTGGTGTAGAGCTGTATGGTGGTACATAGTATAGAATGTGTTGTATAGTGGTATATAGTATAGAATATGGTGTATAGAGGTACAAAGTATAGAATATGGTGTTTAGTGGTGCATAGTATAGAATGTGGTATTTAGTGGTACATAGTTTAGAATATGGCGAATAGTGTTACATTGTCTAGAATATGGTGTATAGTGGTACATAGAATATGATGTACAGTTGTACACAGTTTAGTATGTGGTACAGAGCTGTATATTGGTACATAGCATAGAATATGGTGTAGAGGTGTATAGTGGTTCATAATATAGAATATGGTGTATAGTGGTACATAGTATAGAATATGGGGTAGATCTGTATAGTTGTATATAGTATAGAAAATGGTTTATAGTGGTACATTGTATAGAATATGGTTAGTAGTGGTATATAGTATAGAATATGGTATATAGAGGTACATAGTATAGAATATGGTGTATAGTGGTACATAGTCTAGAATGTGGTGTATAGTGGTACATAGAATGTGGTGTATAGTTGTACAAAGTATAGAATGTGGTGTAGAGCTGTATAGTGGTACATAGTATAGAATATAGTGTATAGTGGAACATAGTATAGAATGTGGTGAAGAGCTGTATAGTGGAACATAGTGTAGAATATGGTGTATAGTTGTACATAGTATAGAATGTGGTGTATAGTGGTACATAGTGTGGAATATGGTGTATAGTGGTACATAGTATAGAATGTGGTGTAGAGCTGTATAATGGAACATAGTATAGGATGTTGTATATAGTGGTATATAGTATAGAATATGGTGTATAGAGGTACATAGTATAGAATATGGTCTATAGTGGTACATAGTCTAGAATGTGGTGCATAGTGGTACATAGTATAGAATATGGTGTATAGCGGTACATAGTATAGAATGTGGTGTAGAGCTGTATATTGGTACATAGTATAGAATATGGTTTAGAGCTGTATAGTGGTACATAGTATAGAATGTGGTATATAGTGGTACATAGTATAGAATATGGTGTAGAGCTGTATAATGGTACATAGTATAGAATGTGCTGTATAGTGTTACATAGTATAGAATGTGGTGTATAGTAGTATATAGTATAGAATATGGTGTAGAGCTGTATAGTGGTACATAGTATAGAATATCGTGTAGACGTGTATAGTGGTACATAGTATAGAATGTGGTGTAGAACTGTATAATGGTACATAGTGTAGGATGTGGTGTATAGTGTTATATAGTATAGAATATGGTGTATAGAGGTACATAGTATAGAAAATGGTTTATAGTGGTACATAGTCTAGAATGTGGTGTATAGTGGTATATAGTATAGAATATGGTGTATAGTTACATAGTATAGAATGTGGTGTAGAGCTGTATAGTGGTACATAGTATAGAATATGGTTAAGAGCAGTATAGTGGTACATTGTATAGAATGTGGTATATAGTGGTACATAGTATAGAATGTGGTGTAGAGCTGTATAATGGTACATAGCATAGAATGTGGTGTAGAGGTGTATAGTGGTACATAGTATTGAATATTTTGTATAGTGGTATATAGTATAGAATGTGGTGTAGAGCTGTATAGTGGTTCATAGTATAGAAAATGGTGTATACTGGTATATAGTATAGAATATGGTGTATAGTGGTATATAGTATAGAATATGGTGTATAGTGGTATATAGTAAGAATATTGTGTATAGAGGTACATAGTATAGAATATGGTGTATAGAGTTACATAGTATAGAATATTTTGTATAATGGTACATAGTCTAGAATGTGGAGTATAGTGGTACATAGAATATGGAGTGTATTGGTACATAGTATAGAATGTGGTGTAGAGCTGTATAGTGGTAAATAGTATAGAATATGGTGTATAGTGGTACATAGTATAGAATGTGGTATAGAGCTGTATAGTTTTACATAGTTTAGAATATGTTGTATAGTGGTACATAGTATAGAATGTGGTGTAGAGCTCTATAGTGGTACATAGTATAGAATATGGTGTATAGTGGTACATTGTATAGAATGTGGTTTGGAGCTGTATAATGGTACATAGTATAGAATGTGGTATAAAGCTGTATAGTGGTACATAGTATAGAATATGGTGTATAGTGGTATATAGTATAGAATATGATATAGAGCTCTATAGTGGTATATAGTACAGAATATGGTGTAGAGCTGTATAGTTTTACATAGTATAGAATATGGTGTATAGTGGTATATAGTATAGAATGTGGTGTAGAGCTGTATGGTGGTACATAGTATAGAATGTGGTGTATAGTGGTATATAGTATAGAATATGGTGTATAGAGGTACAAAGTATAGAATATGGTGTTTAGTGGTGCATAGTATAGAATGTGGTATTTAGTGGTACATAGTTTAGAATATGGCGAATAGTGTTACATTGTCTAGAATATGGTGTATAGTGGTACATAGAATATGATGTACAGTTGTACACAGTTTAGTATGTGGTACAGAGCTGTATATTGGTACATAGCACAGAATATGGTGTAGAGGTGTATAGTGGTATATAGTATAGAATATGGTGTATAGTTTTAAATAGTATAGAATATGGTGTAGAGCTGTATAGTGGTTCATAATATAGAATATGGAGTATAGTGGTACATAGTATAGAATATGGGGTAGATCTGTATAGTTGTATATAGTATAGAAAATGGTTTATAGTGGTACATTGTATAGAATATGGTTAGTAGTGGTATATAGTATAGAATATGGTATATAGAGGTACATAGTATAGAATATGGTGTATAGTGGTACATAGTCTAGAATGTGGTGTATAGTGGTACATAGAATGTGGTGTATAGTTGTACAAAGTATAGAATGTGGTGTAGAGCTGTATAGTGGTACATAGTATAGAATATAGTGTATAGTGGAACATAGTATAGAATGTGGTGAAGAGCTGTATAGTGGAACATAGTATAGAATATGGTGTATAGTTGTACATAGTATAGAATGTGGTGTATAGTGGTACATAGTGTAGAATATGGTGTATAGTGGTACATAGTATAGAATGTGGTGTAGAGCTGTATAATGGAACATAGTATAGGATGTTGTATATAGTGGTATATAGTATAGAATATGGTGTATAGAGGTACATAGTATAGAATATGGTCTATAGTGGTACATAGTCTAGAATGTGGTGCATAGTGGTACATAGTATAGAATATGGTGTATAGCGGTACATAGTATAGAATGTGGTGTAGAGCTGTATATTGGTACATAGTATAGAATATGGTTTAGAGCTGTATAGTGGTACATAGTATAGAATGTGGTATATAGTGGTACATAGTATAGAATATGGTGTAGAGCTGTATAATGGTACATAGTATAGAATGTGCTGTATAGTGTTACATAGTATAGAATGTGGTGTATAGTAGTATATAGTATAGAATATGGTGTAGAGCTGTATAGTGGTACATAGTATAGAATATCGTGTAGACGTGTATAGTGGTACATAGTATAGAATGTGGTGTAGAACTGTATAATGGTACATAGTGTAGGATGTGGTGTATAGTGTTATATAGTATAGAATATGGTGTATAGAGGTACATAGTATAGAAAATGGTTTATAGTGGTACATAGTCTAGAATGTGGTGTATAGTGGTATATAGTATAGAATATGGTGTATAGTTACATAGTATAGAATGTGGTGTAGAGCTGTATAGTGGTACATAGTATAGAATATGGTTAAGAGCAGTATAGTGGTACATTGTATAGAATGTGGTATATAGTGGTACATAGTATAGAATGTGGTGTAGAGCTGTATAATGGTACATAGCATAGAATGTGGTGTATAGTGTTACATAGTATAGAATATGGTGGATAGAGGTACATAGTATAGAATGTGGTGTATAGTATTATATAGTATAGAATATGGTGTAGAGCTGTATAGTGGTACATAGTATAGAATATGGTGTAGAGGTGTATAGTGGTACATAGTATAGAATATGGTGTATAGTGGTATATAGTATAGAATGTGGTGTAGAGCTGTATAGTGGTTCATAGTATAGACAATGGTGTATACTGGTATATAGTATAGAATATGGTGTATAGTGGTATATAGTATAGAATATGGTATAGAGCTCTATTGTTTTATATAGTATAGAATATGGTGTAGAGCTGTATAGTGGTACATAGTATAGAATATGGTGGATAGTGGTACATAGTATAGAATCTGGTGTAGAGCTGTATAGAGGTACATAGTATAGAAAGTGGTGTATGGTGGTACATTGTATAAAATATAGTGTATAGAGGCACATATTATAGAATATGGTGCATAGTGGTACATAGTATAGAATGTGAAGTATATTTGTACATAGTATAGTATGTGGTGTATAGTGGTACATAGAATATGATGTAAAGTGGTACATAGTATAGAATGTGGTGTAGAGCTGAATAGTGGTACATAGTATAGAATATGGTGTATAGTGGTACATAATATAGAATGTGGTGTAGAGCTGTATAGTGTTACATAGTATAGAATGTGGTGTATAGTGCTACATAGTATAGAATATGGTGAACAGTGGTACTTATTATAGAATGTGGTCTATAGTAGTATAGAGTATAGAATATGATGTAGATCTGTACAGTTGTACATAGTATAGAATGTTTTATAGTGCTGTATAGTGGTTCATAGCATAGAATATGGTGTAGAGGAGTATAGTGGTACATAGTATAGAATATGGTGTATAGTGGTAAATAGTAAAGAATATGGTTTAGAGCTGTATAGTGGTTCATAGTATAGAATATGGTGTATAGTGGTACATAGTATAGAATATGGGGTAGAGCTGTATAGTTGTATATAGTATAGAATATGGTGTAAAGTGGTACGTTGTATAGAATATGGTTAATAGTGGAATATAGTATAGAATATGGTGTATAGCGGTAAATAGTATAGAATATGGTGTATAAAGGTAAGTAGTATAGAATATGGTGTATAGTGGTACATAGTCTAGAATGTGGTGTATAGTGGTACATAGAATATGGTGTATAGTGGTACATTGTATAGAATGTGGTGTAGAGCTGTATAGTGGTACATAGTATAGAATATGGTGTATAGTGGTACATAGTATAGAATGTGGTGAAGAGCTGTATAGTGGAACATAGTATAGAATGTGGTGTATAGTGGTACATAGTATAGAATGTGGTGTATAGTGGTACATAGTGTAGAATATGGTGTACAGTGGTACATAGTATAGAATGTGGTGTAGAGCTGTATAGTGGTACATAGTATAGAATACGGTGTATAGTGGTATATAGTATAGAATATGGTGTATAGAGGTACATAGTATAGAATATGGTGTATAGTGGTACAGAGTCTAGAATGTGGTGTATAGTAGTACAAAGTATAGAATATGGTGTATAGTGGTACAAAGTATAGAATGTGGTGTAGAGCTGTATAATGGTACATAGTATAAAATATGGTTTAGAGCTGTATAGTGGTACATAGTATAGAATATGGTGTATAGTGGTACATAGTGTAGATTATGGTGTGTAGTGGTACATAGTATAGAATGTGGTGTAGAGCTGTATAATGGTACATAGTATAAAATATGGTTTAGAGCTGTATAGTGGTACATAGTATAGAATATGGTGTATAGTTGTACATAGTATAGAATGTGGTGTATAGTGGTACATAGTATAGAATATGGTGTAGAGCTGTAGAATGGTACATAGTATAGAATGTGGTATATAGTGGTACATAGTATAGAATATGGTGTAGAGCTGTATAATGGAACATAGTATAGAATGTGGTGTATAGTGTTACATAGTATAGAATGTGGTGTATAGTAGTATATAGTATAGAATATGGTGTAGAGCTGTATAGTGGTACATAGTATAGAATGTGGTGTAGAGCTGTATAATGGTACATAGTGTAGGTTGTGGTGTATAGTGGTATATATTATAGAATATGGTGTATAGAGGTACATAGTATAGAATATGGTGTATAGTGGTACATAGTATAGAATGTGGTGTAGAGCTCTATAGTGGTACATAGTACAGAATATGGTGTATAGTGGTATATAGTATAGAATATGGTATAGAGCTCTATTGTGGTATATAGTACAGAATATGGTGTAGAGATGTATAGTTTTACATAGTATAGAATATGGTGTATAGTGGTACATAGCATAGAATGTGGTGTAGAGCTGCATAGTGGTACATAGTATAGATTGTGGTGTATAGTGGTACGTAGTATAGAATGTGGTGTATAGAGGTACATAGTATAGAATATGGTGTATAGTGGTACATAGTCTACAATATGGTGTATAGTGTAACATTGTCTAGAATATGGTGTATAGTGGTACATAGAATATGATGTACAGTTGAACATAGTATAGTATGTGGTACAGAGCTGTATATTGGTACATAGCATAGAATATGGTGTAGAGGTGTAGAGTGTTATATAGTATAGAATATGGTGTATAGTTTTAAATAGTAAAGAATATGGTGTAGAGCTGTATAGTGGTTCATAATATAGAATATGGTGTATAGTGTTACATAGTATAGAATATGGGGTAGATCTGTATAGTTGTATATAGTATAGAATATGGTATATAGTGGTACATTGTATAGAATATGGTTAGTAGTGGTATATAGTATAGAAAATGGTGTATAGAGGTAAATAGTATAGAATATGGTATATAAAGGTACATAGTATAGAATATGGTGTATAGTGGTACATAGTGTAGAATGTGGTGTATAGTGGTTCATAGAATGTGGTGTATAGTCGTACATAGTATAGAATGTGGTGTAGAGCTGTATAGTGGTACATAGTATAGAATATAGTGTATAGTGGAACATAGTATAGAATGTGGTGCATAGTTGTACATAGTATAGAATGTGGTGTAGAGCTGTATAATGGAACATAGTATAGGATGTGGTGTATAGTGGTATATAGTATAGAATATGGTGTATAGAGGTACATAGTATAGAATATGGTGTATAGTGGTACATACTCTAGAATGTGGTGTATAGTGGTACATAGTATAGAATATGGTGTATAGTGGTACATAGTATAGAATGTGGTGTAGAGCTGTATATTGGTACATAGTATAGAATATGGTTTAGAGCTGTATAGTTGTTACATAGTATAGAATGTGGTATATAGTGGTACATAGTATAGAATATGGTGTAGAGCTGTATAATGGTACATAGTATAGAATGTGGTGTATAGTGTTACATAGTATAGAATGTGGTATATAGTAGTATATAGTATAGAATATGGTGTAGAGCTGTATAGTGGAACATAGTTTAGAATATGGTGTACACATGTATAGTGGTACATAGTATAGAATGTGGTGTAGAGCTGTATAATGGTACATAGTGTAGGTTGTGGTGTATAGTGGTATATATTATAGAATATGGTGTATAGAGGTACATAGTATAGAATATGGTGTATAGTGGTACATAGTATAGAATGTGGTGTAGAGCTCTATAGTGGTACATAGTACAGAATATGGTGTATAGTGGTATATAGTATAGAATATGGTATAGAGCTCTATTGTGGTATGTAGTACAGAATATGGTGTAGAGCTGTATAGTTTTACATAGTATAGAATATGGTGTATAGTGGTACATAGCATAGAATGTGGTGTAGAGCTGCATAGTGGTACATAGTATAGAATGTGGTGTATAGTGGTACGTAGTATAGAATGTGGTGTATAGAGGTACATAGTATAGAATATGGTGTATAGTGGTACATAGTCTACAATATGGTGTATAGTGTAACATTGTCTAGAATATGGTGTATAGTGGTACATAGAATATGATGTACAGTTGTACATAGTATAGTATGTGGTACAGAGCTGTATATTGGTACATAGCATAGAATATGGTGTAGAGGTGTAGAGTGTTATATAGTATAGAATATGGTGTATAGTTTTAAATAGTAAAGAATATGGTGTAGAGCTGTATAGTGGTTCATAATATAGAATATGGTGTATAGTGTTACATAGTATAGAATATGGGGTAGATCTGTATAGTTGTATATAGTATAGAATATGGTATATAGTGGTACATTGTATATAATATGGTTAGTAGTGGTATATAGTATAGAAAATGGTGTATAGAGGTAAGTAGTATAGAATATGGTATATAAAGGTACATAGTATAGAATATGGTGTATAGTGGTACATAGTGTAGAATGTGGTGTATAGTGGTTCATAGAATGTGGAGTATAGTCGTACATAGTATAGAATGTGGTGTAGAGCTGTATAGTGGTACATAGTATAGAATATAGTGTATAGTGGAACATAGTATAGAATGTGGTGCATAGTTGTACATAGTATAGAATGTGGTGTATAGTGGTACATAGTGTAGAATATGGTGTATAGTGGTACATAGTATAGAATGTGGTGTAGAGCTGTATAATGGAACATAGTATAGGATGTGGTGTATAGTGGTATATAGTATAGAATATGGTGTATAATGGAACATAGTATAGAATATGGTGTATAGTGGTACATACTCTAGAATGTGGTGTATAGTGGTACATAGTATAGAATATGGTGTATAGTGGTACATAGTATAGAATGTGGTGTAGAGCTGGATATTGGTACATAGTATAGAATATGGTTTAGAGCTGTATAGTTGTTACATAGTATAGAATGTGGTATATAGTGGTACATAGTATAGAATATGGTGTAGAGCTGTATAATGGTACATAGTATAGAATGTGGTGTATAGAGTTACATAGTATAGAATGTGGTATATAGTAGTATATAGTATAGAATATGGTGTAGAGCTGTATAGTGGAACATAGTTTAGAATATGGTGTACACATGTATAGTGGTACATAGTATAGAATGTGGTGTAGAGCTGTATAATGGTACTAAGTGTAGGATGTGGTGTATAGTGGTATATAGTATAGAATATGGTGTATAGAGGTACATAGTATAGAATATGGTGTATAGTGGTACATAGTATAGAATGTGGTGTAGAGCTCTATAGTGGTATATAGTACAGAATATGGTGTATAGTGGTATATAGTATAGAATATGGTATAGAGCTCTGTTGTGGTATATAGTACAGAATATGGTGTAGAGCTGTATAGTTTTACATAGTATAGAATATGGTGTATAGTGGTACATAGCATAGAATGTGGTGTAGAGCTGCATAGTGGTACATAGTATAGAATGTGGTGTATAGTGGTACGTAGTATAGAATGTGGTGTATAGAGGTACATAGTATAGAATATGGTGTATAGTGGTACATAGTCTACAATATGGTGTATAGTGTAACATTGTCTAGAATATGGTGTATAGTGGTACATAGAATATGATGTACAGTTGTACATAGTATAGTATGTGGTACAGAGCTGTATATTGGTACATAGCATAGAATATGGTGTAGGGGTGTAGAGTGTTATATAGTATAGAATATGGTGTATAGTTTTAAATAGTAAAGAATATGGTGTTGAGCTGTATAGTGGTTCATAATATAGAATATGGTGTATAGTGTTACATAGTATAGAATATGGGGTAGATCTGTATAGTTGTATATAGTATAGAATATGGTATATAGTGGTACATTGAATAGAATATGGTTAGTAGTGGTATATAGTATAGAAAATGGTGTATAGAGGTAAATAGTATAGAATATGGTATATAAAGGTACAAGTATAGAATATGGTGTATAGTGGTACATAGTGTAGAATGTGGTGTATAGTGGTTCATAGAATGTGGTGTATAGTCGTACATAGTATAGAATGTGGTGTAGAGCTGTATAGTGGTAAATAGTATAGAATATAGTGTATAGTGGAACATAGTATAGAATGTGGTGCATAGTTGTACATAGTATAGAATGTGGTGTATAGTGGTACATAGTGTAGAATATGGTGTATAGTGGTACATAGTATAGAATGTGGTGTAGAGCTGTATAATGGAACATAGTATAGGATGTGGTGTATAGTGGTATATAGTATAGAATATGGTGTATAGAGGTACATAGTATAGAATATGGTGTATAGTGGTACATACTCTAGAATGTGGTGTATAGTGGTTCATAGTATAGAATATGGTGTATAGTGGTACATAGTATAGAATGTGGTGTAGAGCTGTATATTGGTACATAGTATAGAATATGGTTTAGAGCTGTATAGTTGTTACATAGTATAGAATGTGGTATATAGTGGTACATAGTATAGAATATGGTGTAGAGCTGTATAATGGTACATAGTATAGAATGTGGTGTATAGTGTTACATAGTATAGAATGTGGTATATAGTAGTATATAGTATAGAATATGGTGTAGAGCTGTATAGTGGAACATAGTTTAGAATATGGTGTACACATGTATAGTGGTACATAGTATAGAATGTGGTGTAGAGCTGTATAATGGTACTAAGTGTAGGATGTGGTGTATAGTGGTATATAGTATAGAATATGGTGTATAGAGGTACATAGTATAGAATATGGTGTATAGTGGTACATAGTCTAGAATGTGGTGTATAGTGGTAAATAGTATAGAATATGGTGTATAGTGGTACATAGTATAGAATATGGTGTATAGTGGTATATAGTATAGAATATGGTGTATAGAGGTACAAAGTATAGAATATGGTGTTTAGTGGTGCATAGTATAGAATGTGGTATTTAGTGGTACATAGTATAGAATATGGCGAATAGTGTTACATTGTCTAGAATATGGTGTATAGTGGTACATAGAATATGATGTACAGTTGTACACAGTTTAGTATGTGGTACAGAGCTGTATATTGGTACATAGCATAGAATATGGTGTAGAGGTGTATAGTGGTATATAGTATAGAATATGGTGTATAGTTTTAAATAGTATAGAATATGGTGTAGAGCTGTATAGTGGTTCATAATATAGAATATGGTGTATAGTGGTACATAGTATAGAATATGGGGTAGATCTGTATAGTTGTATATAGTATAGAATATGGTTTATAGTGGTACATAGTATAGAATATGGTGTATAGTGGTACATAGTCTACAATATGGTGTATAGTGTAACATTGTCTAGAATATGGTGTATAGTGGTACATAGAATATGATGTACAGTTGTACATAGTATAGTATGTGGTACAGAGCTGTATATTGGTACATAGCATAGAATATGGTGTAGAGGTGTAGAGTGTTATATAGTATAGAATATGGTGTATAGTTTTAAATAGTAAAGAATATGGTGTAGAGCTGTATAGTGGTTCATAATATAGAATATGGTGTATAGTGTTACATAGTATAGAATATGGGGTAGATCTGTATAGTTGTATATAGTATAGAATATGGTATATAGTGGTACATTGTATAGAATATGGTTAGTAGTGGTATATAGTATATAAAATGGTGTATAGAGGTAAATAGTATAGAATATGGTATATAAAGGTACATAGTATAGAATGTGGTGTAGAGCTCTATAGTGGTACATAGTACAGAATATGGTGTATAGTGGTATATAGTATAGAATATGGTATAGAGCTCTGTTGTGGTATATAGTACAGAATATGGTGTAGAGCTGTGTAGTTTTACATAGTATAGAATATGGTGTATAGTGGTACATAGCATAGAATGTGGTGTAGAGCTGCATAGTGGTACATAGTATAGAATGTGGTGTATAGTGGTACGTAGTATAGAATGTGGTGTATAGAGGTACATAGTATAGAATATGGTGTATAGTGGTACATTGTCTACAATATGGTGTATAGTGTAACATTGTCTAGAATATGGTGTATAGTGGTACATAGAATATGATGTACAGTTGTACATAGTATAGTATGTGGTACAGAGCTGTATATTGGTACATAGCATAGAATATGGTGTAGAGGTGTAGAGTGTTATATAGTATAGAATATGGTGTATAGTTTTAAATAGTAAAGAATATGGTGTTGAGCTGTATAGTGGTTCATAATATAGAATATGGTGTATAGTGTTACATAGTATAGAATATGGGGTAGATCTGTATAGTTGTATATAGTATAGAATATGGTATATAGTGGTACATTGTATAGAATATGGTTAGTAGTGGTATATAGTATAGAAAATGGTGTATAGAGGTAAATAGTATAGAATATGGTATATAAAGGTACATAGTATAGAATATGGTGTATAGTGGTACATAGACTAGAATGTGGTGTATAGTGGTATATAGAATGTGGTGTATAGTTGTACAAAGTATAGAATGTGGTGTAGAGCTGTATAGTGGTACATAGTATAGAATATAGTGTATAGTGGAACATAGTATAGAATGTGGTGAAGAGCTGTATAGTGGAACATAGTATAGAATATGGTGTATAGTTGTACATAGTATAGAATGTGGTGTATAGTGGTACATAGTGTAGAATATGGTGTATAGTGGTACATAGTATAGAATGTGGTGTAGAGCTTTATAATGGAACATAGTATAGGATGTTGTATATAGTGGTATATAGTATAGAATATGGTGTATAGAGGTACATAGTATAGAATATGGTCTATAGTGGTACATAGTCTAGAATGTGGTGCATAGTGGTACATAGTATAGAATATGGTGTATAGCGGTACATAGTATAGAATGTGGTGTAGAGCTGTATATTGGTACATAGTATAGAATATAGTTTAGAGCTGTATAGTGGTACATAGTACAGAATGTGGTATATAGTGGTACATAGTATAGAATATGGTGTAGAGCTGTATAATGGTACATAGTATAGAATGTGGTGTATAGTGTTACATAGTATAGAATGTGTTGTATAGTAGTATATAGTATAGAATATGGTGTAGAGCTGTATAGTGGTAGATAGTATAGAATATGGTGTAGACGTGTATAGTGGTACATAGTATAGAATGTGGTGTAGAACTGTATAATGGTACATAGTGTAGGATGTGGTGTATAGTGGTATATAGTATAGAATATGGTGTATAGAGGTATATAGTATAGAATATGGTTTATAGTGGTACATAGTCTAGAATGTGGTGTATAGTGGTATATAGTATAGAATATGGTGTATAGTTACATAGTATAGAATGTGGTGTAGAGCTGTATAGTGGTACATAGTATAGAATATGGTTAAGAGCAGTATAGTGGTACATTGTATAGAATGTGGTATATAGTGGTACATAGTATAGAATGTGGTGTAGAGCTGTATAATGGCACATAGTATAGAATGTGGTGTATAGTGTTACATAGTATAGAATATGGTGGATAGAGGTACATAGTATAGAATGTGGTGTATAGTATTATATAGTATAGAATATGGTGTAGAGCTGTATAGTGGTACATAGTATAGAATATGGTGTAGAGGTGTATAGTGGTACATAGTATAGAATATGGTGTATAGTGGTATATAGTATAGAATGTGGTGTAGAGCTGTATAGTGGTTCATAGTATAGACAATGGTGTATACTGGTATATAGTATAGAATATGGTGTATAGTGGTATATAGTATAGGATATGGTGTATAGTGGTTTATAGTAAGAATATGGTGTATAGAGGTACATAGTATAGAATATGGTGTATAGAGTTACATTGTATAGAATATGGTTTATAATGGTACATAGTCAAGAATGTGGAGTATAGTGGTACATAGAATATGGAGTATATTGGTACATAGTATAGAATGCGGTGTAGAGCTGTATAGTGGTAAATAGTATAGAATATGGTGTATAGAGGTACATAGTATAGAATGTGGAGTAGAACTGTATAATGGTACATAGTGTAGGATGTGGTGTATAGTGGTATATAGTATAGAATATGGTGTATAGTGGTACATAGTATAGAATGTGGTATAGAGCTGTATAGTTTTACATAGTATAGAATATGTTGTATAGTGGTACATAGTATTGAATGTGGTGTAGAGCTGTATAGTGGTACATAGTATAGAATATCATGTATAGTGGTACATAGTATAGAATGTGGTTTAGAGCTGTATAATGGTACATAGTATAGAATGTGGTATAAAGCTGTATAGTGGTACATAGAATTGAATATGGTGTATAGTGGTATATAGTATAGAATATGGTAAAGAGCTCTATTGTGGTATATAGTATAGAATATGCTGTAGAGCTGTATAGCGGTACATAGTATAGAATATGGTATATAGTGGTACATAGTATAGAATGTGGAGTATATTTGTACATAGTATAGTATGTGGTGTATAGAGGTGCATAGTCTAGAATATGGTGTATAGTGGTACATAGAATATGATGTATAGTGGTACATAGTATAGAATGTGGTGTAGAGCTGAATAGTGGTACATAGTATAGAATATGCTGTATAGTGTTACATAGTATAGAATGTGGTGTATAGTGCTACATAGTAAAGAATATGGTGTACAGTGGTACTTATTATAGAATGTGGTCTATAGTAGTATAGAGTATAGAACATGGTGTAGATCTGTACAGTTGTACATATTATAGAATGTTTTATAGAGCTGTATAGTGGTTCATTGCATAGAATATGGTGTATAGTGGTAAATAGTAAAGAATATGGTTTAGAGCTGTATATTGGTTCATAGTATAGAATATGGTGTATAGTGGTACATAGTATAGAATATGGGGTAGAGCTGTATAGTTGTATATAGTATAGAATATGGTGTAAAGTTGTACGTTGTATAGAATATGGTTAATAGTGGTATATAGTAGAGAATATGGTGTATAGAGGTAAATAGTATAGAATATGGTGTATAAAGGTAAGTAGTATAGAATATGGTGTATAGTGATACATAGTCTAGAATGTGGTGTATAGTGGTACATAGAATATGGTGTATAGTGGTACATTGTATAGAATGTGGTGTAGAGCTGTATAGTGGTACATAGTATAGAATATGGTGTATAGTGGTACATAGTATAGAATATGGTCTATAGTGGTACATAGTCTAGAATGTGGTGCATAGTGGTACATAGTATAGAATATGGTGTATAGCGGTACATAGTATAGAATGTGGTGTAGAGCTGTATATTGGTACATAGTATAGAATATAGTTTAGAGCTGTATAGTGGTACATAGTACAGAATGTGGTATATAGTGGTACATAGTATAGAATATGGTGTAGAGCTGTATAATGGTACATAGTATAGAATGTGGTGTATAGTGTTACATAGTATAGAATGTGGTGTATAGTAGTATATAGTATAGAATATGGTGTAGAGCTGTATAGTGGTAGATAGTATAGAATATGGTGTAGACGTGTATAGTGGTACATAGTATAGAATGTGGTGTAGAACTGTATAATGGTACATAGTGTAGGATGTGGTGTATAGTGGTATATAGTATAGAATATGGTGTATAGAGGTATATAGTATAGAATATGGTTTATAGTGGTACATAGTCTAGAATGTGGTGTATAGTGGTATATAGTATAGAATATGGTGTATAGTTACATAGTATAGAATGTGGTGTAGAGCTGTATAGTGGTACATAGTATAGAATATGGTTAAGAGCAGTATAGTGGTACATTGTATAGAATGTGGTATATAGTGGTACATAGTATAGAATGTGGTGTAGAGCTGTATAATGGCACATAGTATAGAATGTGGTGTATAGTGTTACATAGTATAGAATATGGTGGATAGAGGTACATAGTATAGAATGTGGTGTATAGTATTATATAGTATAGAATATGGTGTAGAGCTGTATAGTGGTACATAGTATAGAATATGGTGTAGAGGTGTATAGTGGTACATAGTATAGAATATGGTGTATAGTGGTATATAGTATAGAATGTGGTGTAGAGCTGTATAGTGGTTCATAGTATAGACAATGGTGTATACTGGTATATAGTATAGAATATGGTGTATAGTGGTATATAGTATAGGATATGGTGTATAGTGGTTTATAGTAAGAATATGGTGTATAGAGGTACATAGTATAGAATATGGTGTATAGAGTTACATTGTATAGAATATGGTTTATAATGGTACATAGTCAAGAATGTGGAGTATAGTGGTACATAGAATATGGAGTATATTGGTACATAGTATAGAATGCGGTGTAGAGCTGTATAGTGGTAAATAGTATAGAATATGGTGTATAGAGGTACATAGTATAGAATGTGGAGTAGAACTGTATAATGGTACATAGTGTAGGATGTGGTGTATAGTGGTATATAGTATAGAATATGGTGTATAGTGGTACATAGTATAGAATGTGGTATAGAGCTGTATAGTTTTACATAGTATAGAATATGTTGTATAGTGGTACATAGTATTGAATGTGGTGTAGAGCTGTATAGTGGTACATAGTATAGAATATCATGTATAGTGGTACATAGTATAGAATGTGGTTTAGAGCTGTATAATGGTACATAGTATAGAATGTGGTATAAAGCTGTATAGTGGTACATAGAATTGAATATGGTGTATAGTGGTATATAGTATAGAATATGGTAAAGAGCTCTATTGTGGTATATAGTATAGAATATGCTGTAGAGCTGTATAGCGGTACATAGTATAGAATATGGTATATAGTGGTACATAGTATAGAATGTGGAGTATATTTGTACATAGTATAGTATGTGGTGTATAGAGGTGCATAGTCTAGAATATGGTGTATAGTGGTACATAGAATATGATGTATAGTGGTACATAGTATAGAATGTGGTGTAGAGCTGAATAGTGGTACATAGTATAGAATATGCTGTATAGTGTTACATAGTATAGAATGTGGTGTATAGTGCTACATAGTAAAGAATATGGTGTACAGTGGTACTTATTATAGAATGTGGTCTATAGTAGTATAGAGTATAGAACATGGTGTAGATCTGTACAGTTGTACATATTATAGAATGTTTTATAGAGCTGTATAGTGGTTCATTGCATAGAATATGGTGTATAGTGGTAAATAGTAAAGAATATGGTTTAGAGCTGTATATTGGTTCATAGTATAGAATATGGTGTATAGTGGTACATAGTATAGAATATGGGGTAGAGCTGTATAGTTGTATATAGTATAGAATATGGTGTAAAGTTGTACGTTGTATAGAATATGGTTAATAGTGGTATATAGTAGAGAATATGGTGTATAGAGGTAAATAGTATAGAATATGGTGTATAAAGGTAAGTAGTATAGAATATGGTGTATAGTGATACATAGTCTAGAATGTGGTGTATAGTGGTACATAGAATATGGTGTATAGTGGTACATTGTATAGAATGTGGTGTAGAGCTGTATAGTGGTACATAGTATAGAATATGGTGTATAGTGGTACATAGTATAGAATGTGGTGAAGAGCTGTATAGTGGAACATAGTATAGAATGTGGTGTATAGTGGTACATAGTATAGAATGTGGTGTATAGTGGTACATAGTGTAGAATATGGTGTACAGTGGTACATAGTATAGAATGTGGTGTAGAGCTGTATAGTGGTACATAGTAGAGAATATGGTGTACAGTGGTACATAGTATAAAATGTGGTGTAGAGCTGTGTATTGGTACATAGTATAGGATGTGGTGTATAGTGGTATATAGTATAGAATATGGTGTATAGAGGTACATTGTATAGAATATGGTGTATAGTGGTACATAGTCTAGAATGTGGTGTATAGAGGTACAAAGTATAGAATATAGTGTATAGTGGTATATAGTATAGAATGTGGTGTAGAGCTGTGTAGTGGTTCATAGTATAGAAAATGGTGTATAGTGGTACATAGTATAGAATATGGGGTAGAGCTGTATAGTGGTATATATTATAGAATATGGTGTATAGTGGTATATAGTATAGAATATGGTGGATAGTGGTATATATTATAGAATATGGTGTATAGAGGAACATAGTATAGAATATGGTGTATAGAGTTACATAGTATAGAATATGGTGTATAATGGT
>JAUIMM010003608.1:0-35683 GCA_031769625.1 Taudactylus pleione
ATATTAATGGCAATATTACAGAATATAGAAAATATCCTTCAGGTTTGTCCTGGTTACAATCCCTTGTCTTACTAACACATTTGTTGTTGTTGGTTTATTTTTCAGTGTCATCTTTTTTTGTGGTGTGATTGATATTTGTTTTTTTGCTTTTTCTCTCTTTATTTCTTTCAAAACCTTTATGGATTATACTACGTTATTTTGTGTACTTGGCAACAAAGGCAGACATACTGTAGCTTTTGATGTAATTAAATTTTCTTTTCGTTGGTTGGTTTTCATGGCATGTTGTGTATGGATTTGAAGTGAGTTGTTTCAGGCAATAAGAAATATTGGTGCTCCAAAATGTGTCATAATCCACCTGGGAGGTAATGTATATCTTTAGATATTTGGTGGGCCATCGTGCATGATTTAGACCTGTTGCAATGTTCTTTGCCACTTTGTAAATTAAGCTGGTTTGCTATCATATCATTATAATTGAGCATCATCTGATTAGATTCAGGGATGAGCATTTATTTTGACCTGATGAGGTTCATCTGACGACTGAAGGTTTGTTTTTGTATATGTATTTTGTGGTCTACAGGAGTTGGTTTAATTGTTATTGAAGTATTCCAGCACTCCCAAGGATCAGTATTATTTTGGGGGAAAAAAGAGAATGGAAAAAAATATAGTGTAAATCTGTGATAAAAACCAAAAAAGAAAGTATATAGACATATACTCACCCTTTATAGGTGAGATCAATACAATGGATACAAATCAACACCGTGGTCCTATGGTGGTTTCAATAGCAACGGTGAATCAATTTGGATCGATCTCAAATCCTGACAGTAGTTGTTATGTGGAGAAAATAAAACATGCCTCCATAGTGCAAATCTTTTGTCATCAAGTCAGAATAATAGTAAATAATATCCTGCTCACCTTATTCCAGTTGCATACGTGCCTTCATTTTAAATCCCGATGTCCATCGGTAATGAAAATATATATATCTCTTAAAAATAATTTTATTTAACTTCCATTAACATAATTTCATATATGGCCATACAAAAAAAGAAAATCAAGTTAGCAAGCTACATATTATTCTTACATTTCTGCATAATGGAATTTATTCCTGTTAGGAAAGATTGAGATGTAATGACTTGATTGTAATTTGTATTACCTGGGTGGGTGATGTTGTTCAGTGATGCCTAGTTTATTGTAGGATACTGCTTGTATTTGCACAAACCCAGTGCTAAATTTCTTCTTTGATTCATGGAGCATTTGTGCTCAGCTGTAGCATGTCTCAATCAGGCTTTCTTTAAGTTCAGAATCAGTATAGAGGCAGCCGTGGATGACGATGGCAGCCGTGTATTATAAGCACTAAGAGTGTTATGAAGTGTAACTTATGTAACATTTAAAAAACAGTTGAACAAGCATTGAACAACATCTAAGAAAGGTAATTACAATATCATTCCTTAACAGTAGTTTGTATGTTGTACATTTTTGAAAGTTTTTAAAAAATGTATCAAAAACTTCTATTAATGCTCTCACTCCATGTAATCATCTCAAAGACTAATACATCCATTACTCTCCCTGAAGCTCAACCTTCTGTACATATTGCTGCCTCATTACTTTTCTCTGCTCTTACAAACACACATGAGCTTTTAAATTATCTATACACATTGAAAATAACATCCACAACCTCCCGCCATAAAAATAATTCAGACCAAACCCACAAATATATTTATATCTCTCTCCTGTTGCTTCTATTAGCAGGTGACATATCTCCAAATCCAGGCACGACCCACATGCCACACCCACAATGAACTATAAATCCAGCTAACCTCATAAACATTGCGTGCCTCCCTTCACCCTCCAAGTCACTAAAATGTGCCTTATGGAATGCACGCTCTGTCTGCAACAAACTAGCATCCATCCATGACCTCTTTACTTCAACTAACCTCAACCTTCTGGCAATAACAGAAACATGGATCACACAATCAGACACTGTCTCCCCTGCTGCACTTTCACATGGTAACCTGCAGTTCTCACACACCTCCAGGCCTGGTAATTGTAAAGGAGGTGGGGTAGGAATATTACTTTCCCAATCTTTCACATTCACAGTTCTTCCACAGGTACCTTCACTCACATTTACATCATTTGAAGTACATTCTGTCAGGACTTTCACCCCTTTCTCTCTGCGAGTTGCTGCTATCTATCGCTCACCTTGCTACCTCAACAATTTCTGGAACATTTTTCAGCCTGGCTCACTCACTTCCTATCCTCAGACATCTCCACCATCATTAAGGGTGATTTCAATATCCCCATTGACAGTCCGCAATCTCCTCATGCCTCCAAACTACTCTCTCTAACCTCCTCTCTTGGCCTCTCCCAATGGACTGACTCCTCTACTCATAAGGAGGGCCACTGCCTTGATGTTGTATTTACCAGACTATGCTCAGTTTCTGATTTCACTAATGCCCCTTTCCCTCTCTCAGATCACAACCTTATCACCTGTACACTCTCCTCCATTACATCAACCTCAATGTCAGTGAAATCAACCAAACCTTCTAAAACCTGCAGGAATATTAATGCTATTAACTTTCAACAACTATCTACCTCTCTACAACAATGACTCTCACCAATTTCTACATTCACTTCTACTGAGACTGCTGTATCACACCTAAACCAGATTCTAGTAAAAGCGCTAGATGAAGTAGCTCCAGCTACCCATCACACTCTGCGTAGACTTAGACATCAACCGTGGCATTCTAACTTAACAAGGCATCTACAAAATCTCTCACGTAAAGTAGAACGTCAGTGGTGAAAGACTCGTACTCCATGTGACTTCCTCACATATAAGACTATGTACAACTCTTATCGTACTGCTCTTAACACTGCCAAACAGACAGATTTCCAAATTTTTATCTCTGCTCAAGCCTCTAACCTAAAGCGGCATTTTTAATACATTTAAACTGCTTCTTACCCCTCCCTCACCCAAGCCAATTGCTACTATCTGTGTGCATGATCTTGCTTCCTATTTTAAGGACAAGATTGATAATATCCAAAATGATTTGGTATGCTCTTCCTCTAGTGACCTGCTCAATTCCCTACCTGAACCCTCTGAGACATTTTCTTCATTTGACCTCACAAATGAAGATGAAGTATCCTCACTCTTTTCATCCTCCTACACTATTACCTCTCCTCTAGATTCTCTACCCTCACAAATCAGTAAAGCTCTGTCTCCTGTGCTCATCCCAACCCTAACTAAAATCTGTAATCTCTCTCTCTCTACTGGTATCTTTCCATCACTGTTCAAGCATGCAGTGATTACTCTCATTCTAAAAAAACAAAATTCTGACCCTAACACTCTCTCAAATTACCCAGCTCCCATGCCCCTCCAAGCTACTGGAGAGACTTGTCTACTCTCGCCTCACACACTTTCTTAACACCCACAACTTATTGGAACCACTTCAGTCTGGCTTTCATTCCTAGCACTCCACAGAGAGTGCACTGACTAAGGTAGTAAATGATCTGGTCACTATCAAGGCTAAAGGCCATTAATCACTCCTAATTCTTCTAGATCTTTCTGCTGCATTTGACACTGTTGACTAATCTCTTCTTGTACAAACATTACAATCCCTAGGTCTTAACGACACAGCTCTTTCTTGGTTCTCTTCCTAACTATCTGATAACTCTTTTTCTCTTCGTTTTTCAGACTCAGCCTCCTTTTCGCTACCTTTATCAGTTGGAGTACCGAAAGGCTCTGTCTTAGGTCCTTTGCTATTCTCCATCTATACCACCTCTCTTAGCAAACTTATCTGCTCTTTAGGATTTCAGTACCATCTGTATGTGGATGATACTCAAGTCTAACTATCCTCTCCAGAGTTATCACCATCAGTATTGGTCCAGTATTTCTGCCATTTCATCTTGGATGTTATCTCGCCACCTGAAACTTAATATTTCTAAAATAGAATTTATTATATTTCCACTGGCCAATGACAGTTACCAACCTGATCTCTTTATCACTGTTGATAACTTAACAATCCACCCCGCCCCACATGCTGGCTGCCTCGGTTTCATCCTTGACTCTGAACTGTCCTTTGTTCCCCACATTCAATCTGTCTCAAAATCATGTTACATACATCTAAAAAACCTATCCAAAATTCGACCATATCTCACACAAGACACTGCAAAAACTCTAATCCATGCACTAATTTTTCCCGCATTGACTATTGCAATAGTCTCCTTACTGGTCTTCCCAAAAACAGGCTATCGCCATTACAGTCCATTATGAATGCAGCTGCGAGGTTTATCTTCCTTGCCAAATGATCATGGTCTGCTGCCCCGCTCTGTAAGTCCCTCCATTGTTTGCCGGTTTTCTACCATATTCAATACAAAATACTGTTACTTACACATAAGGCCATTAACCAAATTACACCAACATACATCTCTTCACTCATCTCAAAATATCTCCCAACCCGACATCTCCGCTCAGCACAAGATCTGCGTCTCTCATCCCCATGCATTACTTACTCCCATTTACAGTTACAGGACTTTCTTCGGGCTGTACCCACTCTATGGAATGCCTTACCATGCACAATGAGACTTACCTGTAGTCTTCAATCCTTCAAGCATTCCCTGAAAACTCACCTCTTCAGACAAGCTAATAAGATTCCAAAACTGACAACATAAACTTCATAGCTTCCATATCTTATTACATCCCCTCTCACAGTCCACACATAACCTCACACATTGTCTTTCTTTCACATACTCCTGACATTTGGCCGACATTCATGTGTGACTGAATTATGCAGCCCACCAAGAAACTCTGCATTCTGGCTGGACCAAATTGCAATATATAGCACCTATCCTTGTTTATCAATGCCTATTTCCCTATATATTGTAAACTTGCAAGCAGGGCCCTCTTACCTCTATGTCTGTCTCTTATTACCCTGTTTTGTTCTATAAATGTTTCCGATTGTAAAGTGCAACGGAATATGCTGCGCTATATAAGAAACTGTTAATAAATAAATAAGTTTCACACTGATTTATTAAAGTTATTAAGTGAGAGATATTAAAGATGTTTCCTGCATATCAAGCAACAGTGCTGGCAACTGCCTTCCTCATTCTATAGGGCCGGCTATTTACCAAATGCACCTTTAGATGGTGTTAGCTTAGCTGAAGAGGGATCTTGCAAACCCTGTAATCACAAATTTTATGCTTACACAGTCGGGTCGGAACTCAATAGTAAATTGGTAGCATAAGCTATTGCTTTACTTCTTACTGATCACAAGGACATACTCTTATCAAAGGCCATATTCTGGCAACCTAACATTGGTAAATACCTCCGAAAGAATTCTTCATTACCACAATCCAGAATGTTAATGTGGTAACCCATCGTTTTTGGTCACCCCTTAGTTAGTAAGAGGTCACACAAATATCCTTCAGACCCTGTAGTTCTTTTTGTTTTTAAGGTACATTTATAAAGTATATAAATATATTGCATATGATATGGCAGGCACTCAAACAGACTGTTGGATGTAAAAGTAGGCAGTACTGCTCACCAACACCATGCAACTGGTACAATGGTGTATAAGCACTGGTATCCATGAATAGGGACCGCAGCTCCCTCTTGTACTGTATTCTGAAATACCATGGGACGAGTCTCTAATGCAGACCAAAGTCTATATTCTATCCTATAGAATCAAAAGGCTCATATGTGGATATGTTCTCCCAAGTAGTAAAAAAGAGATTGAAAAAATGACGGTCACTAAGAAACATAATAACCTTATCAAAAAAGAATTTGAGGCTCTAAAATATCTTGTGTTGTAATAAAAAATGCTGATAAAGGGGGTGGTATAGTGGCATGGACTGTGGGTACTATAAAAAGAGGCATATAAGCTGTTATCTGACACTAATACATATATTAAATTAGATAGGGACCCCACTGTATCCTTTGTGGAAGATATTTACATTTTTGGAATTATCAGGATGCTTCCCTTGTGGGAGGTGTAAAGTATGCCCCTTTGTGAAGAAGGGTTCTAAAATTGTAGAAGATATTATAGACCAACCTAATAGATGTATAAAAAGCTTTATTAACTGTAATTCAACATTTGTAGTATATCTCATTTCCTGCCCTTGTGGTATGAGATATATTGGGAAGACAGAGCGTATGTTAAAGATACACATATTGGAGCACATGCGCATATGGGGTAACGAACCATAGTGTCTCCAAACATTTTAAACTGTGTCATGATTGGAATTCTTCAGGTCTTAAATTCAAAGGGATTGACATTTTCCCCCAAAATAAAAGAGGGGGCGATAGGGAGAAAACTTTACTGAAAAGGGAAACCTTTTGGATTTTGACGTTAAATACTTTAGCACCAATGGGCCTGAATGAAGGCTGTGAGATTGTCCATTTTATTGATTTAATGTATTATGAGGAGGTAGCAGATAAAATGTTTTTTTTTTAAATTGTCATGCATTAAGGTTGTAAAAATCTATGAGATTATTATTTTTCTTCTCCGACTTTACCCACTTTTTAGGTAGTAGACCTGATGATTTAATGTTATTTATTTACTTAGATTTTTGCTAAATGATAGTTTAACTTGTATTGTAAATCAAATTCGGTCTTCCTATATTGGAATATATATATATATTTATATATATATATATATATATATATATATATATATATTTATATATAATATAAATCTATATATATTCCGTATTTGATTATATATGCACTTTTTGTGGATTTTTTTATGTATAGTTTTTTATGTACTTACCTTTTATATGCACAAACTTTTGATATAAGTTATTTGGCGGTTTTGGATGCATCTATACAATTAGCACCACTGATAGTGTGGGTCCACTATATGGAGTCCGTGCACTGATACCGCTCATATGGGCGAACATTGTTTATGTTTGTAACCCCACCCACTGGATGGGCTGATTGGTCAAGTACCATGTTAATACTGCATCCTAGCATCACCCAGGCCAGCCCTCTGACAAAGTCTTGTGACGAAACGCGTTACAGTGTGGCCTGAGTGATGTGATCCTGTTCTGCTCGGCATCTCCTTCCATCCACTTTGGTTCCCCATGGCATCGGCACACTGCAGCTTCCTGCGACAGTTATCAGCGTGGTTTGTTTGTGTCGGAGGCTCCCGTGGATGACGGTTGGTGATTGCCTGAGATTTGTTTTATGCCATTTGGTACTCAGCCAACAGTGCTTTTAGACTGGGTATGAGTACATCTCGATCAGTGTTACACACAATTTAAGTGTTTATTAAAACTTTTATGCACTATGGAGCGCCCCTCCTTGTTTTGTTTTCACCTGCATTATATATATATGCCCGTATACTAAGGCCGAATGGTGTTTAAGGGGCTACTCCTCAAAAGCTATCAGTGGGTACTTAGCTGAAATTTGGCATGGATGGGTTGAATTGTCGCTCGGTGTGGCATGCCAAATTTCAGGGCAAAAGCATAAAAAAAATTAGGATTTGGGAGTAAAAACTGTCAGTTTTTTCTGGCACTCTCAAGTAGGACCACTTTTCTGCTGTTCTCTATGGGGGATTTTTGGGAATGCATAACTCAGGGTAGGCGGCAAATTTAGACTTGGGGTTTATTTTATTAGGTAGCTATTGTTCCAGGGTAGGTGATTTTGCGGTTCAGGTAAATTAGAATGTTACAGTTTTTAAACTATTACCTCACAAATGCACCATTATACAGATAGGAAGTTTCAACTTGTTCCGCAGCCTCAGTTGGTGAATTTGTACACTGTGCACCAAGATGTGCATTAAGTGGTGATGCCCTGAGGAGGCCCATGATAAAGGCACATACATAACAATAGGGGGAAAAAAAACCCTCCTTTTTCTACTTAGTATGACCCCTCCCTTTCATGCACCTGATTAGTACTGCTCTCAATTTGAATGCATTTATGTATGTGCCTTTATCATGAGGCCTTACATTTGACAAAATATATATGTGCCTTTATCATGAGGCCTTATAATTGGTATATTTTACATTTGGGGTGAGCGTTTGGCTGTAGGGCCCCCGGGGCTGGTCTGGCTGGGCCTCCTCAGGGCATCACCACTTAATACACATAGTTGCTTTTCACATCACCTTTTATGTTTGTTTATTATTCATGTATTTTTTCACATATATTTTAACCTCTCATTCCACACTTATTGATTACTCGCACACATCTATACTTTACACTGCACTGTCACTCTTTTTCCATTTTCATGTGATGCCCTGGGGGGTCCTGGGCTGGATGTTTTTTTTGGGGTGCATTGTGCCCCGGACGTGAACCCCTTAGTGTTAGGGACTGCTAGTAACAGAGAAGCCGTGACGTGGCCTAGCAGCCTCCCATGTATTTGCAAATGCATGCAGCTAATATCTCTGAATTTCTATGACCATATAGTCTTCATATATTGTTGCAGGTATTATTCAGTGTGCTGAGGAACAATAGGGGGTTAAACCCCCTCCTTTTTCTACTTAGTATGACCCCTCCCTTTCATGCACCTGATTAGTACTGCTAGATTGATTGAGCAGCTGCCATTTTTGTTTGTTTATTCACCTACAAAGGACAATAATTTTTTAACACTACACTATACATTATCAACCCAGCACCCACTCCCCTGGGGTGCCGGGGATAGCCCTGGTCTATCAGCCTAGGCCTGGGGTGCCCTGGAGAGGGGGAACCCTTTATTGTGGGGTCCCCATCTCCCCAGGGATCCCTGGCCTGGGATGACTAGTGGTCAGGGTTAATTTTTCAGCCAGTGAAATGGCACCCCTAGCTGTGGCATTAGCACCTGGTACAAAAAGTCTGATGCTGGTTCTGGATAACACAAGGGGACCCTACTCATTTTTTCACCCTTTATTTTAGGACTGGACTGGATCAGAGCCCAATGCTGCTTGCTCAAAGTACAGGGGACCCCTATGTCGTTTGTCAACCAGGGTTGGTTCTGACTAGCTCGGTGCTGTTTGTGCTAGATACGAGAAACCCCTATGCTTCTTGTCCACTGTATTTTCACAACCAGGCCCGACAGTGAAAAGCTTGGGTCTGGTAGTGCTCTGGGGTGGGGGCACATCTTTTTTTTATTTTACACGTTCAATTTTTAACATAGATGCATAGATGCTCACTGATGCGTCCATGCATCTGCGACATATTGATTTTATTTTCTCAGGTACGTGCCCAGTACCAGTGAGCCATTTGTCGCCCGCTGATGCCCCTGTGAACTGCCCCATTGCTTCCACTTCTCTGCACCCTTGCTGCTGCCACTACCCCGCATGCCTACAGCCAGCCCCTGCAGCCATCTCTCTCTCTGCACCTCTCCAAAACACCTCCTGCGTGCTGACCTCTCTTCCATCTGCGCTAGTGTGTACAATTTTGTTGCCCTTCTTTCCTGGAGGTGGCACGATTTGTTTCTCCAAACTCTGAGAGTTAATACATTTTAAAAGCAATGATATTCCATAGACAAAAAAACCTTACTGTTTCACATGTCCCATTAAGGCTTCTTAGACATGATTTCAATTTTCACAAAACCTACAGAATCTCTGCCACTGAAACTTAAAAAAGAAATGAAATTCTGATCATTAAGGTTGATGCCTTAATGGACATGTTCCTTGCGCAATACAAATATGGTATGCAATCACACCCTGTGGTTAACTACAGATTCAGCACTCTCAAAGAGTGAGATTCCTGTCACTCACAAAATGGTGGAACTGCTAATTCACACAATTGTATGCTCGTTGGAATACTTTAGGGGAGTTGCATCCTTTGGTATTGGTAACAAGTTATATTATATATTTATAGGGACCTATGTGGTCTTTTATATAGAGGTATAAGAGGATTTATCATAAATCATCATAGGGACATATGTCATCTTATATATAAGGACATAAGATTATTGATTATAGATGTTTTGGGGACCATATTAGTCCGTAATATTTATTGTGGTTGGTGATTCAAACAAGGTTCTTTATAAAAGTGCCCATTCAAGGAAATTAGACCACTGTAAAGAATCTGTTATTTTTTAGTGTTAGTAATGAGATTTTTAAAAGGAAGTCTCTAATGGGAGTCTTGTTTTATATTAAATAAATATTCTAGGTGGTTGGATAAAAAATCAGGTTGCAGACTGGGACCTTTCACATCAAAGCGTGAAACTGTGGAATGTTGTCTGGTAATTTACAGTACTGTACTAGGACACATTGTGTGTTTTACATTATAGATATAAGCTCTAGAGTGTATATAAGCACTGTTTTCTTCAAATATTATAAAGAGTTATTATTGCATTATTGTTCTCGATTTTATAGTTATGCACCCATTTTTATTTGTTTTAAGATAAAAAAACCCCTGAGGACGTCTTTGTAAGGATGAAATGCATTGGGTTATTGTAATATTGGAGTTCTTGAATCCACTGTATGAGCCTTTAGTTAAAGAGCATGGATGTGGACACCTATTGGTCTCATTATATAATTTTATTTGGAAAACAATTAAAGTAAGCTGGTTTGATCAGTTCCTTTAATTTGTTCTTATATGGAACAAATATTTAAATTTACTAACGGAGAATTTTGGGCCATGTTTTTGGTGATATTCTGGTGTGAAGGTCTATTGCAGAAAGATCAAGAGGAAAATTGAATATTCGAAAGAGCACTTGCTGCTATTCTATTTCTTACAGAAAATTTTGGAGTTACCAGGTCTACCTACAGTAAAGGAATCACATTGATTTTGTCATCGATCCAGGACTGATCTTTTTGTAGCTTTCATGTATAAATTAACTATTAATTTATTTGTTTACAAGTGGTATATAAAAACAGGACGACCTGTAATAAGATAAACAATATAATGTAATTTTCCAGTGCCCTTTCTTCTCTCTTTGTCATGTTATTTCAATGACCCATTTAACAGGGGGTCAATGGAAAGGTGCAGCTAATATCACTCACATTGTCTTTACAAATTGGTTGTATTTATAATTATATTAGTGCAAGTTAGGGGCATTTCTGGTGTAATATGTATATATATATAAATATATACTGTGTGTGCATGTATTTATGTATATATATATATATATATTGTAATATGATCGGGGCAGGGGTCCATCTCCCGGGGAAGACGGATGCTTCCATACACACAGCAGCCAGGAAACAGCAGTAGTCATGGGTTTTCGTGCAAACTGGTCGGCACCAGTTTTTATTGTGTGACACCAATAATCAAACAAACAAAACAGAAAAATAAAGTCTAGCCCCTCTGGGCTCTAACTAGACAGGTAACTCCCTCTCTACATGTGGCAGGACCTACTGTCTTACCACAAACATAGTACATACCAATGTCACAATGTCTTAGAACAAAACCTCAATGTCTGTTCTCCCCAGGGTGTGTGAGACACTGCATCAAAACTCTACACAGCTCTTATGAGCCACTTCCAGGTGTAATCATTAATTAGCCTGGTCTCAGGCTGAAAAGCCCAACACTTGAAGCGGCCCTGTGGATGGAGCCCTCCCTTCTCTCTCATACCCACAACCCCAGGACCCATTAGCCGGCTTTTACCAAAAGCCGACACTCAAATCTGCTTGGTAAACAGACTTTTCCTGTGGGATTAAAATACATATGACAGGAATCTGGGACACATGTACATACGTACATGCCATCACCAACTTCTCCAGTGCCTCTATCAATATATATATATATATATATATTTCTACTTCAGGGTCCATAGGGTATCCACAGGATACCTTGGGGTATAGGTGTGACGTCAGTCGCAGGGCACCAAAGAGTTAAGCTTTCAGCCTCCCAGGATGCACTAGGTCCCCCTCCTATACCTCGCCCCCGGGCCAAGGCACCTCAGTTTAGTTTGGTGCCCGGCCGGCGTCGGGTGCACCTGTCGGAGTGGGGGCTAGAAGAGCCCCTGAAGCTTTCTTCAATGCAGCTATGGCTGCACATCTGGATGTACAGCATGGACAGTCAGTCCTGACGTCCATGCTGTCTTCCCTACACCCCCGCCGGTACCAGAACGCCGGTACCGATCCGGGGATGCTGGTGAGCATCTGGGGTCACAGCTAGCGGTGACCCCAGATGTTCCGGACCATGGCCGGATCCAAGGGGGACAAAGGTAAGCAGCAGGGTCCCGCGGTTGGTCCCCGCTGGTCACATGGTCCTAAGTCCCCAGGCAGGGGGCTCCCTGGGGACTGGCTGCAGCGTGGAGCCAGGTACTGAACCTGCGCTTTCCACTACCCCCTGGGACAGTGGACCGCAGCAGAGCGGTAGCGCTGCGGCGTCCCAGGGGTTAAATGCATGCCAGGGGAGCGCGCCTTCCCTGTCTCACAGCCGGCGGCTTCCCCGCTGCACACAGCCCTCTCTGCACTGTGCTGACTGGTCCTGTGTCAGTGCTCCTCCCCCAGGCCAGCTTCTCTATGCTCCTCGGCGGCCATCTTCTCTGCAATGCATGGTGAACGCTGCTGGAAGTCTGGAAGGAAGCATCGTGGTCTGGGTCCCCCCGCATACCTCTCCTCCGCTGTGGCTCAGGTCTGTGTATGCAGTGCTGTGTCCTACCAGGCCCTGTGTCTGTGTAGTTGAGTGATCAGCGCTGTTAGTGCAGGAATTGTTATTTCTCTGCATTGTATGTGACTGTGCTAGCGCTGCCAGTAACTTTTCTTCTGTAAACTGTCAGCTTTATTACTGTCCCTGTTCTTTCTGCTAAAGCCCTTGCGGTGCGGTGCTGCAGGGTGGTCTCTCGCCTATTTAATACTTAATTGGTGAGAGAGGTCACATACGTGATGCCATCATGTCTGAAAGTGATTTTCCCCTCCGGCTACAGTGTACCACGTGCAAAGTACCGTTAGCGGAGGGGGAGGGTAGCGCGGAGGGCCTTTGCCGGCAGTGTTTGTCCATGGCGCGGCCTATTACGGTTACAGCACTGGTACAGGAGCCGCCCTGGGCTTGTTTCGCTCAGGCGTTAACAGCTTTAGTGGGCCAGTTAGCTCCGCAGCCCGCGTTTACTCCGATGGGTTTGTCCCAGCAGTCTGTGGTGTCGTCACCCATGCAGGGGTTCCCACGACAATTGGTGGTACCCCACAGTCTCCCTATTTCCCCGCTCCTGGGTTCTCAGGAGCCAGCGTGGGTTAACTCCCTGACGAGTTCTGTACAGCACTTGTCGGATGTGTTGCAAGGGGAGTCTGTGATGCGGCCTCATAAAAGGCCGGTGGCGTCTCTGTCCGCTCCTTATGAGGATGACGAAAGGACGTCTGATGATGGGGAGATTCTGGATCCTTATGATCAGGAACCTCTCCATACTAAGGACGCTGATGCTAAGTCCAAAGTATATATTCCTGGACTTATTCGGGCGGTCCGCACAGCCTTGGTGATTGAGGACGAAGTTCCCCCAGCGGCTAAATCTAAGTATGCCTTTTTCAAAGATGTGAAGGGCGATGCCACAGTCTTTCCTCTTTCGGGTCAGTTGGAGGACCATATAGAGGAGGCGTGGAAACAACCTGGCAAAAGATACCAGCCGCAGAGACGCCTGGCGGTGGCTTATCCGTTCGCGGATAATTATTTTGCTAAGTGGGAATCCCCTCCACAGGTGGATTCTCACGTGACCCGTCTTGTCCGTAGTGCCACATTGCCGATGCCATCCATGTCCTCCCTTAAGGATGCTACGGACCGCAAGGTAGAAATCTGCCTGAAGTCCGCTTATTCCCTTGCAGGGGGGGCAGCACGGCCGGCTATGGCCATTTGCTGGGTTGCCAGAGCGATGGAGTGCTGGGCGGATTCATTAGAGGCTTCTTTTGAATCCGACTGTCCGGCCGAACAGGCGGAGTTGATTGGCAATCTCCGTGATTCGGCCACCTACATCAACGAGGCGGCTCTAGACATTTGTACTCTGGTGTCTAGAATTCTTCAGCAGCGGTAGCTGCTCGTCGCACCTTGTGGCTGCGATCCTGGAAGGCGGACGCAGATTCCAAGAAAGGTCTGGAAGCGTTGCCATTTACCGGAGAAGTTCTCTTCGGTCTGGCTCTGGATAAGATTGTGGCCATGCTGGCGGCAGCCAAATCTGCTTGTCTCCCGTTGGCCGCTGCTCCTTCTGGTTCTGGACCATCATCCTTTCGGTCATCTAGGGCCCAGGGCAGGCCCAAACCACAGTCGTTTCCTCGACAGGCTGGCCCTAAGAAATCGGTCAAGCCCCGGAAACAGGCATGGAGTACCAGACGTCCGGCCCCCAAGCCAGATGACAAGCCTGCAGCCTGACGGTCCGGGTCTCCCCTTGGGGGATCCCAGGGTGGAAGGCTGCCTGCTGCAGTTCTCCCGGTGTTGGTCGTTCACTACGACAGACACTTGGGTTCTCGAGGTGGTCTCCCATGGGTACGCCCTCTCCTTCCGGCACAGACCCCCGGCTCGATTCTTCACCACGGGTCTACCATCAGACCGGAACAAGGCTACGGAGCTGCGGAAGGTATTGCACACTATGCTCCAGGCTGGAGTTATAGTGCCTGTTCCATTCTCCCAGAGGGGCCAGGGTTTCTATTCAAATCTATTTTTGGTACAGAAACCCAATGGGTCATATCGTCCGATTCTCAACCTCAAAGCACTCAACAAGTCTTTGCCGGTCCCGAAGTTTCGGATGGAGACCCTACGGTCCATCATTCTGGCGCTGGAACCTGGGGACTACATGGTGTCATTGGACATACAGGACGCTTACCTGCATGTCCCTATTCTTTTGCGCCATCAAGAGTTCCTTCAGTTTGCAATCCGCAGCGACCACTTCCAGTTTCGGGTGTTACCTTTTGGCCTGGCGACAGCACCACGTGTTTTCACCAAGGTGATGGCGGTCATGGCGGCTTCTCTGCAGCTGCAAGGAGTCCGCATGTTGCCGTACTTGGACGACCTGTTATTGGTGGCAGGATCTCCAGAGCTCCTGTTACACCACTTGGACCTGACCATTGCACTGCTGCAACGGCACGGCTGGCTAATCAACTGGCAGAAGTCCACTCTAATCCCGTCTCGGAGGATTCTGCATCTTGGAGCCTTATTGGACTCGGGACAGCAAAGGATCTTCATGACGGAGGACAAGATCTCTGCTTTACAGTCAAGGGTGCGCAGTTGTCTGCACAGCCGCCGGGTGTCCTTACACTCGGCGATGAGGTTACTGGGCTCCATGGTGTCGGTGTTTGACATGGTGGAATTCGCCCAGTTTCACTCCAGACCTCTGCAGCACCTGATCCTGTCCAAGCGGAACGGGCTGCCTCAGTCTCTGAAGTTCCAGACGATTGTGCTCACCCCGGAGGTTCGCCTGTCCCTTGCGTGGTGGTTAAAGATGACTCACCTCAACAAGGGACGTCCGTTCTGGGTTCCAAATTGGGTCCTGTTGACAACGGACGCCAGTCTTCGGGGCTGGGGAGCAGTTTCGGGTCCACACTTGTTCCAGGGCAGGTGGACGCCGACAGAAGCGGAGCTTCCAATAAATATCTTGGAACTCCGTGCGGTCTTCAATGCTCTCCTGCAGGCACAGCGGTTTCTCCAGGGTCACCCGGTGCAGGTCCAGTCGGACAACGCTACCACCGTGGCCTACATAAACAGGCAAGGAGGAACTCGCAGTCGGGCGGCTCTCGTAGAGGTCTCTCGGATCCTGGTTTGGACGGAGCGCAATCTTCCGGCCATATCAGCGGTCTTCATCCCGGGAGTGCTAAATTGAGAGGCGGACGGAGATGAAGGGGCGTCTCTGGTGGATGCTCTGTCTGTCCCGTGGACGTTCCGGTTCGCATACCTGTTCCCTCCGGTCTCCCTTCTTCCACGGGTAATCCGGAAATTCAAACAGGAAGGAGGGACGCTCCTGTTGATAGCTCCCGCGTGGCCCAGATGGCACTGGTTCTCAGACCTTCAGGGTCTGTCCATGGACAGTCCTCTGCGGTTGCCGCTACGACCGGACCTTCTGTCTCAGGGTCCTTGTCTGCACCCGGACCTGACTCGGCTGTCTTTGACGGCGTGGCTGTTGAGACGGCCTTGCTGAGGTCCCGGGGGTTTTCCAGCTCTGTGGTGCGTACCATGTTACGAGCTCGGAAACCGTCTTCCGCGAGGATATACCATCGCGTGTGGCATACGTTCTTCCAGTGGTGTCGACCGAGAGGTTATGCACCGCGGGAGTTTCATCTGTCTCGGATACTCGCCTTCCTACAAGCGGGACTAGATCATGGGCTTCGCCTTGCTTCTTTGAAGGTACAGGTTTCGGCCCTATCTGTCTGGTTTCACCGTAGGATTGCTACAATCCCGGATGTGCGTACCTTTATGCAAGGTGTTCTCCATATTCAGCTGCCCTTTGTTCCACCTGTGGCGCCTTGGGATTTGGCTGTGGTCCTGAGGGCTCTCCAAGGACCGCCGTTTGAACCACTGGGCTCAGTGGATATTAAATGGCTAACAGCTAAGACTGTTTTCCTTCTGGCCATTGCTTCGGCCAGACGTGTTTCTGAGTTAGGGGCTCTTTCTTGTAGACCCCCTTTCTTGGTTTTTCATGGGAACAGGGCAGTGCTCCGCACTCGGCCCGAGTTTCTTCCCAAAGTTGTTTCCCAGTTTCATGTTAACGAGGAAAGAGTTGTTCCGGCCTTTAACTCACCAGGTCTTTCCGTGGGTGAGGCCTCTTTGGATGTTGTGCGGGTCTTAAGGACTTATGTTGACCGCACTTCTTCGTTTAGGAAGTCGGACGCTTTATTTGTCCTCTATGGCTTCCGTAAAAAGGGTTGGCCTGCTTCAAAGCAAACTTTGGCAGCCTGGATCCGTATGGCTATTTCTGAAGCTTATCTTCATGAAGGCCTACCGGTCCCTCCTTCTCTGAAGGCTCATTCCACTAGGTCTGTGGGTCCTTCGTGGGCAGCTCGACGTGGTGCCTCGGCAGTACAGATCTGCAAGGCTGCTACGTGGTCTTCTGTCCATACCTTCGTGAGGTATTACAGGTTTGACACCTTCGCCTCTCAGGATGCTTCCTTCGGGCGGCGGATTCTCCTTTCTGCACAGGAGCGTCCCCACCCTTAAAGGATACTGCTTTGGGACATCCCCAAGGTATCCTGTGGATACCCTATGGACCCTGAAGTAGAAAATATGAGATATGGTAAGAACTTACCCTTGTTATCTCTATTTCTACGAAGTCCATAGGGTTCCACAGGACTCCTGCCCTGTCGCACCTGTGCTGCAGATGGGCTTTGCTCTGGTCACCGGTTTTCCGTCTCCCTCTGGTGAGAATGTGATTCTTGTATGTGTCCAGATCTTTGTTCTCTCTCTTCCTTCTCCTCCTCCGGCCTATGGCTTGGTAACTAACTGAGGTGCCTTGGCCCGGGGGCGGGGTATAGGAGGGGGACCTAGTGCATCCTGGGAGGCTGAAAGCTTAACTCTTTGGTGCCCTGCGACTGACGTCACACCTATACCCCAAGGTATCCTGTGGAACCCTATGGATTTCGTAGAAATAGAGATAACAAGGGTAAGTTCTTACCATATCTCATATTATATATATATATATATATATATATATATATATAGGTCTGTGAGAGTGCGCTTGAGTAACTTAAAGTTTATACTGGAGAATTAATAAATATAATGCCATTCTGCATAAACACTTCAAAATACTTCTATTAAAGTATGAAAACGTTCACATATAAAAACCTAGTAGTTTTTGTGGACAAGAAGCTGTTGACACCCTTATAAAATAATACATTTTATTACAATAAAAAACATTTTGTACAGTCACCAATAAAATTTTAGACAGTGCTAATTAGGTTTACAGGGTTCCACATTTGAACATGGACGATTCACCCATAGGTTTAAAGCTTGTATTCGTAGTGATGTAGTCCCCGAATTAGGATAAAAAACAGTTACTATAAGCATTTCGTCTTCTTGGAGACTTCTCCAGGGGTTAATCTCTGTGCTTTCACATAAAGGAATTAGCGGGTGGTGCTGGATCTGGGGCAATCCAAGCCAAGCTCGGATCTCCCTGCCTACCCCGGACCCCTCTCCCAAGGCAAAACTTCAAGATCCCGCTGTCGGGTCGCAAGGTTTTGTATTGAGCGGGCTTAACTCTGATTGGATGAGAGAGCCGTCTGTCACGTCTCTCAGCCAATCAGCGTTAAGCCCATTGAATATGGGCACAGGAAGGAGAAGATGCTGCCCACCCATCCCATGGTGCCTGATACCACCGAAACCCCCCACTGCTGACACCGCCAGCACCCCCTGCTGCCGACCCCTACTGGCAATATCCCCCGCTGCCAACACCCCCGCTGCCAACACTGCTGGCATCCTACATTGAGGACACTACCAGCAGCCATGCACTGCCGACACCATCAGGACCCCCACACTGAGGACACCGCTGGCACCCCTGCTCTGCCGACACTGCCAGCACCCTGCAATGAGGACACTGCAGGCACCCCTGCACTGCTTCCCCACATACTGAGAACACCGTCAGCGACCCTACACTGCCGACACTGCCGGCATTCCCACACTGAGGACACCACTGGCACCCCTGCACTGCCGAAACTGTCAGCACACATGCACTGTGGACACTGCTGGCACCCCCGCTCTGCCAACACCACCGGCACCCTGCACTGAGGACACTGCCAGGGCCCCCACTCTGCCAACACCGCCACACTGCCAACACTGATGGCATTTCCGAATTGAGGACACCACTGGCACTCTCGCATTGAGGACACCGCCTGCACCCCGCACTGCAGTCACTGCTGTCACAGTAAATGCACTATTGGTGTTTCCAACCCACACTGTATAACACACTGTATCCGTGTTAGAACTTGGAAGCAGAACTGCCACATGTTAGTGCGCCCACTGTGCCGGTAAGCTTAGTCAGCCAGCTAGCTGGATGCAACCTTTTGGCCTTAACTAGATGAAAAAAATAATATTGTGAGGTGGTCAAAATTTATTGGTAATGACTGGAAATAAATGTTATTGAGGTTAATAATACTGTAGGAACAAAAACAGGCCCATTTTATGTGATTTTAGCTGTTTTAAGAAAAAATCCAGAACCAAAACCGAAAAACAAAACACGGAGGTGAGGTTTTGGCAAAACCAATCCAGATCCAAAACCAGGGGAGATCCAAAACCAAAACACGGGGGTCGGCACACATCTCTAAAAGGAATACATATTGTAAGTTCCAATTGGTCTCAAATATACTGGAATGATGGATATTCTTAGGAAACACTTCAAGGGAACAACTTGAAGCTTATTCAGCAAGGTTTAAAGAAATAAGTTATCCAGACAAGTTGTTTACAAAGCATCATTGAAAACTTGAGATAACCGAAGGTGGGATTTATTAAAAGAGAAGCCACCAAAAGGAAATCCGGACTTTAAACCTTTTGTCACTGCATTTAATTGTCAGGAAACAGCGATTTGAACAACACTGAATAAACACTGGAATGTCTTGCTCATAGACCCAGTTCTGAAGGATCTGCTCTCCCCTAGTTCCAAAATTACTGTATGCTCACATTTGTTGCTGAAGCTACTTAAGGCTAACTTTATAGTGATGGTTTTAAATGTGTGTTTATCAAAGTTTAGCCTTGAATGCATGTTTTCATGCTTAAAAGTATTTGGTGCACTACAAATACTGTGACAACCTGCATGTGCTCTTTATCACTAATCATCTGTTCATCATCACTTATATTTTACAAAAGAAGGTGAAAATTTTTATTTTTACATACTTTTGTAAAAAGTAAGTGCAATATGGTAAGTTTTAGGAGGGATTATACAGTATATCAATGATAATGAAAAACTAACATGTAAACTATCACATCCACAATTGTGGTACAGTTAACTCTGGTTGGTGGTGCACCCTAGAGTCTGAATTTCTGAAACAAGCATGTATGTTTGAAAAAGAGAATAAGGATGGACTCTTTTGCTGGGGCACTCTTGTCATATATAAATCTGAAATTAAAATATAAATTTTATTTTCTAAACTTAAAATATATCTCTTCTGACAGACATGAATCATGATACAATTGATAAAAACATACATAAAAGTAAATTCCTTCCTTTTATGTTTTCTGTACTCCTAAACCGAGTATGGCCACATAATATGTATATAATGGGGTATGGGCAATGTTATGGTCCTTACTTGTGTGATGGACTAGAAACACAATGGTTCTTATGGCAGTAGGTAACATAAAATGGGACATTCCTTGTAATCAGACCTCTGGATGACAATTAGTGTTACGTATGTCGAAAACAAAATCATCAGTACTGTATTTTAATAGTGAATATATATTCTCTTGACAATGGAAAAACTAAATCCTTGTCCCTATGACTTATAAATAAGGGAAAGTATTCACGGATAAGTCTCCTAGTGATGCAAGTACAATATATAGTATCAAACAGATATAGAAGTATCTCCATACGGCATAGAATACATCAATAGTTTGATATCCATAGAAATCTGATATTTGTTACTCTTAATCCCAGTATGCTGGTTTCCCCATTACTGGTGTAATATCACCAATTATTATATGTAACTTTTTATAACATTCAGTGTCATATGTTAAATAATGCGCAAGTGGTACTATATGATCATCTTCCTTAATACATAAGGCAAATTATGTAGGTACAGTTTATATATATTTACAGTACACAGAGATATATGTGCCTCAAATCTCATATATGTATATACAATGACCACCTTTGCTCATGCAAATAGCTACAATCGATATTGTGCATAGTCTCTACTATAGTCATTTAGGTGATATCCACATCTCTTCACAATATCCACAGTTTTTATAAACATAAAGATGAATTTCATAGCACATTGTGTGTTAGAAATATCATATGCATTAACACACATCTCTTCCACATCTTTTCACAAAATAAACAATTTTTATAAACATAGAGATGAATTTCATAGTACATTGCATGTGAAAAATATGATATGCATTAACATGTGATATTCTTGAAACACACAAAAAGGTAGGTTATACTTAGTGTCTCACATAACAGTGAATGGATAGCACTGCATTCCTTAGCATTGTGACTTTTTTAATATAGTTGCAGCCCTATATTCACTATTTGTATTGATTATTTCTATTTGGAGATTGGACTACTTCAGGAAAGAATATTCCTACTGGGTTTTTATAGAACCAAAGAACAGATATGAAGGTGTTTGTACATCATTGCATATTGCATGAAACATTAAACTTTTGTATTGTTTAATAACACTGTTTTATTCTCTTTTTAATATATGACATCTCATTACATTGGTTGGGTGTACAGTATGAATTGGGTGATGCAACTTTTGTACTTACGATTAACACTGCCAAATCACACCTATACACTATCTGGGAGTATACTGTAAGTACACGCATAATGCCTAACACAGAAATAATACTGTATCTTGAAATACATACAACTTAACATGCAATACACATGAAAGTATGCTGTTTTTGTGGCTGAATGTTTACGTATTCTGCAACTGTCTAAATTGGGTCCTAAGTATGTATAATATTTAGTGCCTAATAACATGCATAATATATATCTCACAACACTGGGGAGGAGGGGAACTCTCAGCACGTGCAGAAAAAAGGGGCATGGCTTAGCGGTGCAGGGTGTTGTCTCACAGTATGAGTGCGTGGCTGTGCATCACACGCCCATTTTTTGTCATGCTGGAAGCATGCCGAACATTCCTGAGCTGCTGAACTGCCTAGTGTAAGGATACTGTATATACAGTACCCCACATCCATAAGCAAAGCAGTAGGTGAGAGACTTCATCATTAATGAATATGGTTCCCTGAACTACCGAGTACTAATTTTTTAGCTGGGACAAAGTTTTGATTTCTATTTAGCACCCATTTCTCTGTTATGATATGAGCGTTATTTGTTTTTAAGATGTTCCTCAATTCATTGACTGATGACAAGAGACAACAAGTAAAAAAATATTTTAAAACCCCAAACATATTCAGATTTTTATAAGTACCTTGAAAAAGATAAGTCCAACTCCGGACGCTGAGATCAGACATAAGGAAATAGGAGATATGATGCACTGTAGAACTCGTGTGCTAAATGTGAAATAGCTTTCTTGATCTGTTTCATTGTGAAGCTCGACAAACCAATTATATTTTTCTTCCTCGAGATTCTACAAGGCATAATGATTTGTTCTGTGCCGACAAAAAACTAACAAAGAACTTTTGTTTTAGCTGTCCAAATATTCCATAATGAAGATGAATTAGCAGCTCGAGCTGTCTCTACAACATTTGAAAAGAAACAATTGAGCAGAATATTAAATTATCTTTTGAGCACTTAAAAGTCTGAATTAATAAGCGCTTTAAAAGTTTTTAGTGTCTCATTACCAGCCTGCCCTTATTCTTTAGTGAAAAGATGTACATGAATTGCAGCAACCTTGGCGGGCAAAAAAGAATGCCCGTTAGGCAAGTCTTTAGTTCAAACGCTTTGTTCTATTTTATCAACGACTGGTCAATTATTTAACTAAGTGACAAAAACAGCATATCATAAAAAGGTCATTTTTAAAACCGTCATTCTGCCACCTGCAGGTAAAGCCATCTATTTTATCTCCACAACAAAAGCTGTTGAAGCAAATCCTCCAATATCATTAATTAGAGCCTCGTCAGTGAATGAATTATTGTCCTAAGCTCAGCAAGGCCAATGTCAAACAAAGAGGGATGAGGGCAGCAAGTTCTTCTGCAGCAGCCACTTATCGTAATACAGTATGCTGTACCAGATAATCTGTCCGGTGGCACTTTATTTTCCAAAAAACAGCTCAACTTTTACCAATGCACCAAAAAATCATATTAGGGTATAGAAATGGGGCATACAAAAGTGTACAGACATAAATATTAGACTCGCTATTTTGAATAATCACCTTAAAATTTCAAATAGATAATAAAGTTATTTCCTGATTTGGACGTCGGATCTTACGTGTTTTGGAATGCATATAAAAGTCCCTCCCTCGTGTTCAGATGCCATTTGACGTAGGAGATACATCAGAGAGGACGTGGGCAGACAGGGCTCCCTGGAATTGAGTTAAAAAAAAGCCAGTAAAAAAAAAAGTGGTTAGATGTGGTTAGTGGTCACTCAGCAGCAACAGCAGCCACAGGGTACAGTGTGTAAAGCCAGTAAAGGCAGAGGCACTGTGTCTGTCCTTCATTCATATAAAATGACATTAGCATTGTGTCTTCTTTTTAAAGGGGCACTGTGTGTTTCATTAAAAAAAACATTTAGGAGCAGTGTATTGTTTAATCTTGTGGTCATTTGTTTAAAAATGAAAAAATAAAAGCAGTGATACTGTGTTAAACAATAAAGCTTAGTAGGTTACTTGTCACCATGTTAATAATATCAGCGCTGTCAGTCTAAGTGTGAAGTTGTCTTTTAAAAAAAAAAATATATATATATATATATATATATATATTTATTTTTTATAAAACTTGTGTGTGTTCTAGCAGGCCAGGCAGTGGTATTCATTAAACAATAACACTCAGGAGGTGCTATGCCACTGTGTTAATATCAGTGTTGTGAGCCGCATTCTGATGTTTTTATTTTTATAAAACTTGTGTATGTTCAAGCAGGCCAGGCAGTAGTAAACAATAATGCTCTATAGGTTCCATGCCACAGCATTAATATTATATGCGCTGTGAGTCGATATGGATAAGGATCAGGCAATAGAAGAGCAGGAGCAGCAACCAAGTACCAGCCCTGTACCATCAACCTATTCATTAAGGATCAAAGGTAGTCCATCCAAAAATTGTTTTGTGGGGGCACAAACAAACCAAGCACTTCAGCAACAAAAATGGCATTCCCTGTCACTGAAGTGCTTGGTTTGTTGAACTGTATATGTACTTTTTAATATACAACACATCCCAAGGACAATTGCATCCTGCACCATTTTTTTTTCATAATGGGCTGTATTTTGGAGGGGATTTGGGGATGGTCTTTTTTGCATAGACAAACCTTTTTATTGGTTATTGCTCTTATACATTACTAATTTGCAACACATTTTTAACCAGAAATAATGTGGCGACCCACAAAAAAATAAAACTTAACAGATTTATGAAGCATATTTAGTACTATTCAGTAATGTGCACAAGATAAATTATTCACAATAGTCAACAGAAATGCTGGCAAGCTTGTAGATCATGGATAAGTAGAAACTTTCTCTGCTTGTGGACTAGATTTAGTATCATACTCAGACTCTCTGGTACACCTCATAAATGTACTACAGAGGTGTGTTACCCAATTAGGAAGGAGGTGGGGTACTATGGTCAGCAGGTCAGCCTCCTAATATTTGTTAGTGTAAGATAGGCTGATTTGGAGTTTGCAGCTTTGGAGGGCAACTTCGAATTTTCTTGGCTTCTTTTTCAACCCTTATGAGGAATTCTTGGTATTAACATTGTATCATTTTAATTTTCTTAATCAATCAATTATAATTAATTAATCAACCAATTGATCAATTAATCCTTTACCTGCCTTCCACTACAAACATACTCCACCTCCATTTCCCTGTACAGCCCTTGGGCCTCTGATCTAGATCTTGATGAAAGAAAACATTCTTGGTTTCTTTCTATGGGGTCATATAGTTTATTAATTTGCCATCCTGTCTGCCACTGCTGTGTGACAATGTTTCATGGATGTGCTATAGCTTTTTAAACTGCCCTGGGTTTGTGCCATTGATCTGTTGCATAGTTTAGCCAGTCAGCCTTTGGACAATATTAGTGAACATTATTGTGAGCAGTAGAGTGGTCAAAACTGAACTGGAAATGATTGGAAATTAATGTTATTGAGGTTAATAATACTGTAGGGACTAAAATAGGCACAAATTAAATGATTTTAGCTGTTTCTAGCACATTTTATCTTAAAGTTAACGAGTGGGCGGCACAAACACGTGACCCATCTAGGCGTGATACTGCAGTGGCAGACAGGATGGCAGTTTGAAAAACTAGGCCCCAAACTGTACATAATGCAAAGAAAAAAAAGAGGTGCAAGATGGAATTGTCCTTGGGCCCTCCCACCCACCCTTATGTTGTATAAACAGGACATGCACACTTTAACAAACCAATCATTTCAGCGCCAGGGTCTGCCACACAACTGTGGCTGAAATGATTGGTTCGTTTGGGCCCCCACAAAACAAGCTGGCAATTAATCTGTCCCTGCACAAACTGGCTCTACGGAGGCAAGATGTCATCCTCATCCTCCTCATCCACCGATTCCTCACCCTCTTCAGTGTGTACATCCTCATCCTCACAAAGTATTAACTCGTCCCCACTTGAATCCACCACCACAGGTCCCTCTGTACGTTCTGGAGGCTGGTCTCCCTGGAAGAGCTGATAATTCATTTTGATGAACATCATCTTCTCCACATTCTGTGGAAGCAACCTCCTATGCCTTTTGCTGACAAGGTTCCCGGCTGCACTAAACACTCTTTCGGAGTACACACTGGAGGGGGGGCAACTCAGGTAAAATAGAGCCAGTTTGTACAGGGGCCTCCAAATTGCCTTTTTTTTCCTGCCAGTACAGGTATGGACTGTTCTGACATGCCTACTTGGATGCTGTCACCGATGTAATCCTCCACCATTCTGTCAATGGTGACAGTATCATATGCAGTGACAGTAGACATGTCAGAAATTGTTGCCAGGTCCTTCAGTCCGGACCAGATGTCCAAACTTGGTCCTGCCTGCCCTGCATCACCACCAGCGGGTTGCTTAGGATACCTAAGTTTTTTCCTGGCAGCCCCAGTTGCTGGAGAAAATGAAGAAAGAGCTGTTGACGTGTCACGTTCCGCTTCAGCTGACAGTGTGTTCACCAGCAGGTCTTTGCACCTCTGCAGGCTTGTGTCGGCCGGAAAGAGAGACACCACATAGGCTTTAAACCTAGGATCGAGCACGGTGGCCAAAATGTAGTGGTCTGATTTCAACAGATTGACCACCCTGGAATCCTGGCAAAGCGAATGAAGGGCTTCATCCACAAGTCCCACATGCCGAGCGGAATCGCTCCATCTTAGCTCCTCCTTCACTTTCTCCAGCTGCTTCTGCAAAAGCCTGATGAGGGGAATGACCTGACTCAAGCTGGCAGTGTCTGAACTGACTTCACGTGTGGCAAGTTCGAAGGGCTGGCGAACCTTGCACAACACGGAAATCATTCTCCACTGCGCTTTAGTCAGATGCATATCCCCTCCTTTGCCTATGTCATAGGTGGATGTATAGGCTTGAATGGCCTTTTGCTGCTCCTCCATCCTCTGAAGCATATAGAGGGTTGAGTTCCACCGCGTCACAACCTCTTGTTTCAGGTGATGGCTGGGCAGGTTCAAGAGTGTTTGCTGGTGCTCCAGTCTTCGGCACGCAGTCGCTGAATGGCGAAAGTGGGCAGAAATTTTTCAGGCCACCCAAAGCGTCTCCTGCATGCCCCTGTCGCTTTTCAGAAAATTCTGCACCACCAAGTTTATTGTGTGAGCAAAACATGGGACGTGCTGGAAATTGCCCAGATGTAATGCCCGCACAATATTCGTGGCGTTGTCAGATATCACAAATCCCCAGGAGAGTCTAAGTGGGGTAAGCCACTGAGCGATGATTTCCCTCAGTTTCTCTAAGAGGTTGTCGATGGTGTGCCTCTTACTGAAACCAAAGATACACAGCGTAGCCTGCCTTGGAACGAGCTGGCGTTTCTGAGATGCTGCGACTGTTGACTCTGCTGCTGTTGCTGCGTAAGGTGATACATCTACCCAGTGGGCTGTCACGGTCATATAATCCTTAGTCTGCCCTGTTCCACTTGTCCACATGTCCGTGGTTAAGTGGACATTGGGTACAACGGCATTTTTTAGGACACTGAGGACACTTTTTTTGACGTTTCTGTACAGTCTCGGTATCGCCTGCCTAGTGAAGTGGAATCTAGATGGGATTTGGAACCGGGGACACACTACCTCCATCAATTGTCTAAATCCCACTGCACTAATGGTGGATACCGGACGCACGTCTAACACCAACATAGCTGTCAAGGCCTCAGTTATACGTTTTGCTTCAGGATGACTGCTGTCGTACTTCATCCTCCTCGCTAAGGACTGTTGGAGGGTCAATTGTTTAGTAAAAGTAGTGGTGTTCCTACTTCCTCTCTGGGATGATGAACGACTCCCAGCAGCAGCAACAGCAGCAGCGGCAGCAGGAGGCGTAGCAATGCAGGATCCTCTGGAGGAATCCCCGATAGGAGAGTCAGTCATGCCAGTGACATGGCCTGCAGGACTACTTCCGATCCTGACTAAGGAGGAAATTGACGAGGAGGGAGTTGACGGTGTGGTTTGCAGGCGCTTGGATACAACAGGACAATGGGATTTAGGTGTCCCTGGACTGCTTACGGTCTTAGCCAAAGTTTCTGAACTTGACAGTAACTTATTATGAACGCGCTGCAGGTGCCGTATAAGGGAGGATGTTCCTAGGTGGTTAACGTCCCTACCCCTATTTATTCCACCTTTACATAAGGTACATATGGCAAGACAGTTGTTGTCCGGATTTGGATAGAAATATTGCCAGACCAAAGAGGTGGAATGTTTGGTCTTCTGCCCAGGCATGACCATGATGGGCTTTTTCATCCCACGGACAACTGTCTCCCCCGGAGCCTGATTTAAACAAACCACATCACCATCAGAATCCTCCTCGCCAACTTCCTCCTCAGCGCCAGCTACACCAGTATCCTCATCCTGTTGTACTTCAACAGTGACATCTTCAATTTGCATATCAGCAAGTGGACTGTGGGTGCTCCTTTCAGCACTTGCAGGGGGCGTGCAAATGGTGGAAAGAGCCACCTCTTCCCGTCCAGTGCTGGGAAGGTCAGGCATCGCAACCACCACCACACTTGGACTCTCCTTGGGGATTTGTGATATCTTCTTAGAAAGCACAGTTCTTTGCTGTGCTTTTGCCAGCTTAACTCTTTCGATTTTTTTAGTGGGAGGAGGGCTTCCATCGTCATGTGAAGCTGAACCACTAGTCATGAACATACTAGGGATCGACCTTAGCCGTTCCTTGCCACTCCGTGTCGTAAATGGCATATTGGCAAGTTTACGTTTCTCTTCAACTGATTTAAATGTTTTTTTCAAGGTCATTTTCCTGAACTTTGTCATTTGGGATTGTATGTGCCCTCTATTATGACATTGGGCATCGGCCTTGACAGACGACGTTGATTGCATGTTATCGTCTATGTCATGACTAGTGGCAGCAGCTTCAGCACTAGGAGGAAGTGGTTCTTGATCTTTCTCTATTTTATTTTTATCAGAGAAAGTTTGGTCCTCCATTTATGTTATATCGATTTGATATATACGTGCGACTAAACACAGAAAATATTTTTTTATTTTTGCTGGAGAGTAGTGCACTTTGTGGGTTACACCAGCCTTTAAGAAATGAGCCAGCCGGCTCTTTACTTATGGGACACAGGCGCACGCTTGGCGCTGCTCCTTTGTTGATGCACGTGCAGCTACTGCGCACACAATTCACAAACACAGAAAATATATTTTTTTTTTGGTTTGGACTGGAGTGTTCTTTGGGGGTTACAGCACCCTTTAACGGTCAAGCCAGCCGGCCCTTTACTTATGACACAGGCGCATGCTTGGCACTACTTTGTTGATGCACGTGCGGCTACTGTGCACACAATTCACAAACACAGAAAATAAAATTTTTTTGGTTTGGACTGGAGTGTACTTTGGGGGTTACAGCACCCTTTAACGGTCAAGCCAGCTGGCCCTTTACTTATGACACAGGCGCACGCTTGGCACTACTTTGTTGATGCACGTGCGGCTACTGCGCACACAATTCACAAACACAGAAAATAATTTTTTTTTGGTTTGGACTGGAGTGTACTTTGGGGGTTACAGCACCCTTTAACGGTCAAGCCAGCCGGCCCTTTACTTATGACACAGGCGCACGCTTGGCACTACTTTGTTGATGCACGTGCGGCTACTGCGCACACAATTCACAAACACAGAAAATAATTTTTTTTTTGGTTTGGACTGGAGTGTACTTTGGGGGTTACAGCACCCTTTAATGGTAAAGCCAGCCGGCCCTTTACTTATGACACAGGTGCACGCTTGGCACTACTTTGTTGATGCACGTGCGGCTACTGCGCACACAATTCACAAACACACAAAAAATATTATTTTTTTAGCACTTGGGGGGAGCACCCCTGATGGACAGAGCACCCCCTGGACAACACTACAGCACCCCTTTAGGACTGGGACACTGCACAGGACTTTGGAGTGGACACAGCCCCTATGGAGAACTGACTGCACAACACAGTCCAGCCAGCCCCTATGGACTTTGAAGTAGTGGACACAGCCCCTATGGACAACAGCAGCACAGCGCAGCACAACACAGCCAGCCCCTATGGACTTTGAAGTAGTGGACAACAGCAGCACAGCGCAGCACAGCACAACACTACTCTGCACTACACTACACTACACTACACAGCCCAGCCAGCCCTAACTCCCACCCTCCCTCTTCACTGTCCACAGCCGAGTGAGAAAATGGCGCCGACGCGGGTACCTTATATAGGATCCAAAACCCGCGAGACTCGGAAGGCGGGATGATGACGTTTTGCCTCGATTTCAGATCCGAGTCAGGCGGGAAAAGTCGAGCCTGACTCGGATCGGCCTCGGATCGGGGGGGCTCGGGGGGGTTCGGATTCCAGAAATCCAAACCCGCTCACCCCTACTTTATATGTGTAACTTTCAGTAGTGATATTCACTGGAAGTCCACATTTACAGACATCTATAGTATCTTATACTGTCTATTAGTTTTCTAGGGGGAGAGGCCCTAGATTGCACACCCTAAACACAATGTGAGGTGCTACTTGCTGTGACTTATAGTGCTGCAATCAGAAAAAGAGACAGATGCAAGTGCACACTCTAACTATGCTGAACCTAATAATAATACTGCTAAATTGCATCCGAGAGGTTCTTAGCATAATGATGGCCATAATTATGGGCCTGCTCACCGCATCTAGGTCACCCTATCAGGCAGGTCCCTAACACTCCTATGAAACAAATACAGGGCACGGGACCCCCCAGGCCAACCCAGTAGAACCGCCCTATGGCATCACTCTAGTGTGAGATTTAAATTGAAGGGTAAAGAATTATAAAGAAAGCCTATGTGTTATGTCCTACATAAGTAGGAGGTTATAATAAAAAGTGTATTCTATACTGTGTATGTATGTACACTGGAAGGACAAGACTACCTCCACCTTGATTAGCACCCCTCTCACCTGTCCCTGGGTGTTTTTAATTAGCAAGGAGTCCTTGCACTCCAAGACTGCACATCTTATGAGGCACACTGTGGGTAAGACCTAACAAATATATATATATATATATATATATACACATATATGCTGTGTGCTAGTTTTGGAACTGGTATTGGGGTGCGGGGCTCTCTCGGCTGGTGTGGCTGGACTGCTTCATGGCATCATAATGTACACTTTTTCACTTTAGTTTGTTTTTTGTATATGTAACACTTTATGCACTTTTTATTATAACCTCCTTCTTATGTAGGACTTAATACAAAGGCTTTATTTATTATTCTTTACCCCTCACTTTAAATATAACACAAGTGTGATGCCATGGGGCAGTTCTGCTGGATTGGCCTGGGGGGTCCCGTGCCCTGTATTTGTTCCATAGGAGTGTTAGGGACTTGCCTGATAGAGGTCACCTGGTCGCGGTGGGCAGGCCCATAATTATGGCCATCATTATGCTAAGAACCTCTCGGATGCAATTTAGCAGTATTATTATTAGGATTTATGGTCTTACGTTGTGTCTTTCTTGAGAATCCTGCGCCTGCTGCTGCTTAGAGTGGATTTTCATCCCAGAAGGGGACCATGAAGAGTGCTACTGCTTTCCAAAACAATTGACTGTTAAATAATCATTTGCAAAGCTTCCACATGAAAAGCATTTCCCAGCCTGCACAGAGACATTAAAAAAAACATAGTTATTGATTTATTATCAGTTATTTATATAGAACACACATATTCCGCAGCACTTTATTTGTCCATTCATATCAGTCCCTGCCCCAGTGGAGCTTACAATCTATATTCCCTACCACATGCTCACATACACACACATGCACACTATGGTTAGTTTTTGTTGGGACCTAATTAACCTACAAGTATATTTTTTGAGTGTGGTAGGAAAGCGGAGCACCCGGAGGAAACCCACGAAAGCACAGGGAGAATATACAAACTCCACACAGTTAGGGCCATAGTGGGATCAAACCCACAACCTCAGTGCTATGTGGCAGCAATGCTAACCATTACACCATTTGTGCTGCCCAGTTAGTTAGATAGATAGATAGATAGATAGATAGATAGATAGATAGATAGATAGATAGAGGCCTTCAAACTGCCATTGTACCCACTGTCCTCTTAACCAGAGCAGATATGTGGACAAGCTGAACAGCAGCAAATGCAACATTTCAAATTTAAGGTTTAAGTCTTACGTTGTGTCTTTCTTGAGAATTCTTGAGCACCGTGCCTGCTGCTGGGAGTGGATTTTCATCCCAGAAGGGATGAAGATATTGTTTTGTCTTCCCAACGGACACAGATCTGAAGAGGTGTAAAGAACTACTGGCAATAAAAAGAGACAATTTGTAGGCCTTTACAAAAACTGACTTTGCTTTACTTGAGCTGCCCACCTTCCAGTGTGTACTCAGAAAGAGTTTTCAGCACAGCCGGGAAGCTTGTCAGTGATCGGCCTCAGACTACTTCCCCAAAATGTGGAAAAGATGATGTCCATGAAAATGAACTACAAATTCTATGAGAAAGACCTTTACCGTCAATTACCTGCAAACATTTGAGGCACCTGTAATGGTGGATTCCAGCGGGGACAAATTAATATTGTGTGAAGAAGATGATGTATACATCACCCCAGATTATACCATCACCAAAGCCTATATCGTCATCCCATCCTGTCTTGTGGATAAATTACAGCAGCGCTCCCTGTTAGATTAGGGATTCATTGTCCACTTTAGTGATGTGAGCTCCATTTTAGTTCAAATCACCACATCCCCTACACATCTTCTGACCTGGGCTACAGAAGGAGCAGCTGCACTCTGGAATATGGTTGCATGGAGTTGCCCCTCTGACTCGCTGAAATTCGGGTAGAGGGGCCATGGGTAGGGAGTAGGGACACTATAATCAGAGAATGCAGTTTTAGCTGCTTTATTCCATTTTTTAAACCATATTCCTCTATTTTCACCTTTTGAAAATGTTTATGCAAAGCTCAGCTGAGGCGTTTGTGATGTCATGGCTAACGCGCACAAACACAGAAAAAAAACATTGATTGATTGATTGGATTAATTATATTTTTTGGCACTTAGGGGGGAAAGCACCCTGAGTGAGACAGCAACCCTTTGATAAACGACACATGCAGCACCCCTGCGCAGCTATATTGCTGGAGATAAGTGTGGCTAATGCGCACACACACTCAGTAAAAAAAACCACATTGATTGAATGGATTCCTTTTTTTTTTGGCACTTGGGGGGCAGAGCACCCCTGAACGAGGTAGCAGCCCCTTGATAAATGACAAAGGCAGCACCCCTGTGCAGGGGCTGGCTGGCAACTTTCAGGCTGGGGGGCAAACACAAGCAAGTGGCCCTGGTTTGTCAATGAAAAAAAAACTATAGATAAAGTAGATAGAGTATAAATGTTATATACATTTGCATTATTTATTATCCATATATTATATCTATGTAGTGTGTATATTTGTACATGTGTGTATAATATATACGCATGTACATATTAATAATAATCTACATCCCGGGACAGGTATGATAGGTGAATGGGTGAGTGTGCAGCGACAGGTATGGTAGGTGACAGGGTGAGTGTGCGGGGACAGGAATTATAGGTGACAGGATGAGTGTGCGGGGACAGGAATTATAGGTGACAGGATGAGTGTGCGGGAACAGGAATTATAGGTAACAGGGTGAGTGTGCAGGGACAGGAATTATAGGTGACAGGGTGAGTGTGCGGGGACAGGTATTATAGGTGACAGGGTGAGTGTGCGGGGACAGGTATTATAGGTGACAGGGTGAGTGTGCGGGGACAGGTATTATAGGTGACAGGGTGAGTGTGCAGGGACAGGAATTATAGGTGACAGGGTGAGTGTGCGGGGATAGGAATTATAGGTGACAGGGTGAGTGTGCAGGGACAGGAATTACAGGTGACAGGGTGAGTGTGCGGGGACAGGTATTATAGGTGACAGGGTGAGTGTACGGGGACAGGTATTATAGGTGACAGGGTGAGTGTGCAGGACAGGAATTATAGGTGACAGGGTGAGTGTGCGGGGACAGGTATTATAGGTGACAGGGTGAGTGTGCGGGGACAGGTATTATAGGTGACAGGATGAGTGTGCGGGGACAGGTATTATAGGTGACAGGAAGAGTGTGTGGGGACAGGTATTATAGGTGACAGGGTGAGTGTGCGGGACAGGTATTATAGGTGACAAGGTGAGTGTGCGGGGACAGGTATTATAGGTGACAGGAAGAGTGTGTGGGGACAGGTATTATAGGTGACAGGGTGAGTGTGCGGGGACAGGTATTATAGGTGACAGGGTGAGTGTGCGGGGACAGGAATTATAGGTGACAGGATGAGTGTGTGCGGGGACAGGTATTATAGGTGACAGGAAGAGTGTGTGGGGACAGGTATTATAGGTGACAGGGTGAGTGTGCGGGACAGGTATTATAGGTGACAAGGTGAGTGTGCGGGACAGGTATTATAGGTGACAGGAAGAGTGTGTGGGGACAGGTATTATAGGTGACAGGGTGAGTGTGCGGGACAGGTATTATAGGTGACAGGATGAGTGTGCGGGGACAGGAATTATAGATGAAAGGATGAGTGTGCAGGAGCATATCTAGTAGGTGATAAGGTAAGTGTATGTGGGGAAGATGTTGTGGGTGACAGGGTGAGAGAGTCACTAGGCAGGTCTAGGCACAGCACCCCTTCCCCTCCCCTTCAATGTTCTCCTTTCACTGCACTATATGTTTCTGCAGTGTCTTTCCATTTCCAGCCAGTCCCCATTCTCTGTTGCTAGCTCCAGCAGTATTCTTTCTGTCTCTCCAGTCAGCCCCCCTGCTGTTTCCCCAGCTCCAGAAGCCCCCCTTCTGTCTTCATCCCTAGCGGCCCCCCTTCTGTGTCCCCATCTCCATCAGCCCATCTTCTGTCTCCATCACTAGCAGCCCCCCTTCTGTGTCCCCATCTCCAGCAGCCCATCTTCTGTGTCTCTATCCCCAGCAGTCCACCTTCTGTGTCCCCAGCCAGCCCCATCAGTTCTCATTATGTCCCCAGATCCAGCAGCCCCCTTTCTGTGTCCCCAGCAGCCCCCTTTCTGTGTCTATATGTCTATAGCCAGCCCCAGCAGCCCCCCCTTGTGTCCCTAGAACCAGCAACCCCCCTTCTGAATCCAGAGTCAGCCCCTTTTGTCCCTAGTCAGCCCATCTTCTATGGCCCCAGCAGCCCATCTTCTATGGCCTCAGCAGCCCATCTTCTATGGCCCCAGCAGCCCCTTCTATGGCCCCAGCAGCCCATCTTCTATGGCCCCAGCAGCCCACATTCCATTTACCCAGCCAGTCCCCGCACTTACCTTGCAGGCTTCTGTTCTGCTCACTTGGCTCCTCTTCTCTCTTCTGCGGCACGCGTGACGTCATGACGTCACATGCGCCGGTCTTTGTGAAAAAAAAAAAACTACTGCATGTCACGAGAGTACTGCACCGGAAGGCACGCAGTGGCACTCATCAGAAGCTGCACGGCCCGGGCAGGATTGTCATTAAGATCATGTGGCCGCGGCTGCCGCCGATAGTCAAAGTCGGAATGCAGCCGCGGGTGTAACAAAGCAGCACAACACACTGGACCACCAGGGCCCTTTGCTGTCTGAGGAGGTGGCCCGCGATGCCTGGTGATAGAGCGGCCAGGGGGGCACATGGCACCCTGCCACCCGGCTCAGCCTGCCACTGCCCCTGTGTAGCTACATTGCTGATGATAAGTGGACCTAATGCACACACACACACAGTAAAAAAAACACATTGACTGATTGATTGTTTGATTGATTGGATTCATTTCTTTTTTGGCAGGCACTTGGGGGAGAGAGCACCCCTGAACGAGGCAGCAGTCCCTTGATAAACAACACAGGCAGCACCCCTGCGCAGTTATGTTGCTGGTAATAAGTGGGGCTAATGTGCACACAAACACAGAAAAACACATTGATTGAATGGATTAATTTTTTTTGGCACTTGGGGGGAGAGCACACCTGAATGAGGCAGCCGCCCTTTGAAAAATGACACAGGCAGCACCCCTGCACAGCTACATTGCTGATAAGTGTTGGTAACACGCGCAAACACACACACAAAAAAAATATTCTTTATTCTTTTCACATTGGGGGAGAAGAGAGCATCCCTGATGGACAGAGCACCCCCTGTACAACACAGCAGCACCCCTTATGGACTGCAGCCAGTGTCGGACTGGGACATGAAGGGCCCACCGGGGCCCATGCTTAAGGGGTGTGGTCATCCACCAGTGGGGGTGTGGCCAGCCACCACAGATACTTGGCTTACCATTAGGCAAATCTTGGTGTAGTTTCTATAGAAGGGAACCAAGCCCCCATGCTGATCAGTGGCCCTGCTCCACCAGGTATCTGACCGTCTAATAGAGTAACAATCTATAATTTGAGGTCTGGAACCTGACACCAAAAGGAGGGGGTGGGCCCACAGGCAGTG